>JAQQSV010007862.1:0-13913 GCA_028646515.1 Pseudochirops corinnae
GATTTCTAGATTCTTTTTTTGATCATGGCTTTCAGGTAGTCCAATAATTTTTAAATTATCTCTCCTGGATCTATTTTTGAGGTCAGTGTTTTTTTCAATGAGATATTTCACATTGCCTTCTATTTTTTCATTTGTTTGGATCTGTTTAATAGTATGTTGATTTCTCATAAAGTCATTTGTTTCCATTTGCTCTACTCTGATTCTGAAGGAATTATTCTCTTCAGTGAGCTGTTGAGATTCTTTTTCTGTCTGGCAAATTCAGCTTTTTAAGTCATCCTTCTCCCCATTGGCTTTTTGAGCCTCTTTTGCCATTTGAGTTAATCTATTTTTTAAGGTGTTATTTAATCAGTCAGGTTGTTGACTCTCTTTTCATGATTTTCTTGCATCATTCTCATTTCTCTTCCCAATTTTTCCTCCACTTCTCTTATTTGGTTTTCAAAATCCTTCTTAAGCTGATCTATGGCTTTTAGGAAGTCTACATGTTTCTTGGAAGCTTTTGGTGTGGGAGTTCTGACTATTTTGTCTTCCTCCCATTCCATGTTTTGATCCTTTTTGTCTCCAAAGAAGCAATCTAGAGTTCAGTTGCTGTTCTTACTTTGCTTCCTTTGCCTGCTCATGTTGTTGCCAGTCAATTACTTGACTTTTTAGCTCTGTGGAACTCTGCTTCCAGAAGGGAAAGTTCTGTCCCAAATTACTGGGATTTTAGCAGCTGCCGGAGCTATTAGGAGGCCACTGCAGCCTCCACCAGCTTTGGCTCACTGAAAACGCACCTCTGGACCACCAACCAAGGCCGTGATCCGGATCCATGCTGCTCAATGCAAGAGCACTTAGCCTCTGAATGATCGCTTGTCCCCCCTGAAGTCTGCAGGCCAGGAGCTTCTGAAACAGCCACGTGGAAGTGGCTGCTGGGCCACCACTTCTGCCACTTCCTTTCCCTGAAGGCAGTTTGGCCAGACCACTTTTCTGCCCCAAATTTAGCTGAGTTCCACTGACCTTTCACTTTGTCCTTATTTCTTATGGGTTGATAGTTCTGGAAACTGCCACAGCTGCCGCTGATCCACTCTCCTGAAGGCTCCAGCTGCAGCTAGTTCTGGCCGCCCCAGGGCCAAGCTGTGGTCTCAGGCTGGGCTGGTTTTGGCTCCCATTGTGCTGTGATGAGCCCTTCCTGCTGAGCTGCCTTCAGCAGGAGATGTATTTTTCTGTATTTTTGTGAGTTTTAGAACCCTAAAATTTGTTTAGAGTCATATTTTATGGTATTTGAGGTCACTATGTGGGAGCTGCGGAACCTTGTTGCTTCTATGCTGCCGCTCCCCATTTCTTATAGCACAATAGTATTCCATTACATTTATATACCACAACTTGTAAGCACACACTTCTGTAAAGGGACAGAGACAAATTAGAGGACAGAACAAGTGGGAGGCAGGATAGGAAGGAGGGAAATATAGTCAGTCTTTCACATTATGTCCACTGCATAGATGTTCTGTGTGACTACACATGAACGGCCTGTATTGAATGGGTTGTTTTTCCAGTGGGGGTGGGTGATGAGAGAGGTAGGGAAAGAATCTAGAATTTAAAGTTCTAAAATCAAATGTTAAAAAAAAAAAAAAATATATATATATATATATATATATATGTGTGTGTGTTATTATTTATTTATTATTATTTATATATTATATGTATATATTATTATTATTTACATTCAACTGGGAATTAAGATATGCAGGCACTGGGGTAAGGAGATCCATCTTGCCCTACTGGAAAGTCGGAGGGGTGATGGGGGAGGACATAGGAGAGAGCAGATTGGGGGAGGAGGTATACAGTGGGGTTGCTGTTTTGGAGTATTGGGTAGGGGAACAACGGGGAGAAAATTTGTAACTCAAAATCTTGTGGAAATAAATGATGTCAACTACAATGACAGTGACAACAACAATAAAGCAAAGAGAATGTAGAATGGTTTACTGCGGGAAGGGGCTTTTGAGAGAAAAAGAATTTGTCAAAATGAGAAGCTCGTTTTCTCCCATCTCTTGAGAATTGATTGCTCTGAGGGAGTTCAAGGAAAGAATCTTTTGCTGATCCTGAGGGTCATTGCCTTAGCTGAAAGAGCTTTTGTAGCCCTCTAGCTGAAAAGAAGACACCAGTGCTCCAGTTGAAGAGGACATAGGATTTCTCAGCTTGGCCAGATGCTAAACATACAAAAAGGCTGCAGCTGCCCATCAATTAGAAAACTCAGGGGACTTGCAGATCAGCCCATCCAGTGAGATGGTACACCCTACAACAGCTGCCCAGCTGTAGAATGGCCTACCTGATCTTGTCCTGCAGCCATGGAGCCTGGTGGATAGCCAAGATAGCTGATAAGTGACCTGTTTAGTCAGTCTTACAGCCATGGAAATCTGTTAAGGAGCCAGCATAGTCACCAAATGCCCTCTTCAACCAAGGCCAGCAAAAGATTGGCCTGTTTAATTGAGACACTGCACCCTAGCAGAAGCTGGCCCAGCTGAACAGAGGAGTGACTTATAGTAAACTCTCTGAGGACTCTCCAGAGAGAAAAAGGATATCAAGGCCCTGCTGTCCCTGAACTATGAATTGCTTTGGCCATGTGTGTGCCTCACAACTATTGTACTTTCTGTTCAATATAATATCCTTTTATGTTGTTTTTCTCTCTGGAAACAATAAATGCTATAAAAGTTTAGAGGATAAAGAGGGTACTCTAAGGTCCTGTTCGATGCCCGTTCTTCCCCCATTCTGGACTCTGGGTATATTTATAGAAAGTGTGCCTCTGGGATTGGGGAAAATGATTTCTAACCACTGTTTCAGCTATGCTGTTTGAGTAAATGCTTTTGTTATGATCTGAGTTTACTGACTGATTGTTAAGGGAAAGCACATTGATGGGGGCTTTTGAGATAGTGTATAGGAGAGCCAAGAACAGGATTACCCCCATTAGAATCCTGGAAGTAGTAACAGCTAACCATCTGAGGGCTCAGCCAGCCCCTGTGAATTGGGAAAATAGGTCCTGAGGGGTGTTATATAAGCATCAGAGGTGGGATTTGAACCCAGGTTCTCTTACTACAGAACCAGTACACTTTTCCATTATATTATACTGTTGAAATAAATGACCTCAAGGACATTTTCCAGCTCTAAATCTAGGATTCTACAAAATTAACTAAACAAATATTTATTAAACACTTCTCATGAGCAAGAGAGAAAAAACAGGATAGAGTAATAGACAGGGAATTGCTGTTGGAGCTCTTGAAGACCTGAGTTCAAATTGTGTATCAAGATAGTTGTGCAACCATGGGAACTTGGCCTTTCAGTACCCTAGCAAGACTACAAGTTACTGGTGAGTTTCCACATTGGGAGTTCCTCAGACCCATGAAATCAGGTACAAACCAAAATAAACAAACAAAATAAGCAAGATACTCCTTATTGCTGTAGGGGATAGAAAAATCCATAAACCATGAACCTTGCCTTAAGAAACTTGTAATTAGTTAGGTGGTTAGGTATAGGTCTAACACACGACAGGTTGGACAAGTATGCTAAATTAATAACCCCAGATACAAGAGCTATCACAAAGTAGCACCCAATGAATGGAAAATGAGACAATAAATGTCATAAAAGGTCAGAGGACAGAGATGCTACTGGAGGCTCTCATGATCTGGGGAGACTTTAAGGAAGAAGAAGGACTTCAGCTGTGATTTTAAAAATGGATGAGATTTGTTATTGTATCTTTATCATGCAAGACATCTGTTCCTACCCCCGTCCCATATCATTGTTTTCCATGTGTGGAGCCGATGTAGTTGTCAGTCAGTCTAAGCAGAGACTTGGAATTTGCCATGGAGAGTTTGCATTCACCGATAATTCCTAGTCTCTTGTCTCTGCCAACATCTCAGGCCCTCATATTTCTTCTAATCTAAACAGTACATTGGGTAGACACTGGATGTAGATGAGATTTCTGACTGGTGAGGCTGCCTTCCTAGATTAACTCTTGCAATACTTCCCCAGGTTCTAGTTTAGATCAATACCAGTAGTGTGCCATCTAGGTTGACAGATAGAAGCAATATTGTTGAGGTTTAGGATTAGGCGTGCTCAAGACCCCAAAATACCGACATGCCAGGTCCTGTCAAATTAATTCAACTCAAGTCTTCTCTTAGCCAAAGTAAAGCAAAGTTTATTAAATATTTGTTGTAATGGGTAGACTCTTAAGGAGCCTAAGTATCTGTGACGCAAGCGGCTAGAATAATCTGACACAGAGTGAGTCTGCCCTTGATGAAATTCTCAGCCCCTTCATGGAGGCAAAATGGATCTTATATATAGAAAGATTGTGGGAGGATTAGGGGTGATCTAGAGGAGGAGTTTGGAGAGGGTCTTGAGGAGGAGTCTAAGAAGGATCTTTGATGGAACTGAGGTCAGACTCCAGTAATGAGATTAAGGGTAGGTAACAATTGAAGTCTACAGACAATGGAGGGCTAGGCTAGTTTAAGGGTAACTGATTTGGGTACAGATATTTTGATAGGATCTAGGGTGGGAAGTAGCTGGATAATGGAGGGCTACGCTAGGTTAAGAGTAACAAAGATTTGGGCCTAGCTATAATGAAAGGCTTATGGCCTCAGACAAATGGCTCATCAAGTTGAAAAATTCAGAGTTCAAAGGGTTTCCCAGACCCTGTACCCCATTAATATGATATTTTAAATTCTTAGAGTACCTTGTTCCCTCCATTCTGACTCATCATAACATACCTATTTTTCATGACTTAGCTTAAGCTAATCTTCTCCATAAGACAATCCCCAACCACTTCAGCTACATTGACCTCTCCTTTTGTGCTTACTGTCTGAACTACCTGTATTTTGTTGAAACGCATGGTTTCATTGGTATAGGGGACTCCCAGTATGGAAACTCTCTCCACCAAAGCAAGCATCTATAATTTATAACTTTAGGGAACTGCCTGGGATATGGAATGCTTGAGTGACTTGTCCTTTGTTTCATAATATGTGTCAGGGGCAGGACCTACACTCAAGACTTCCTGATTCCAAGGCTGTCTCTATTTTATCATTATACCATTCTGCTTCTATGAACAACGGTTGCTGTTCAGGCTTGTCTGATTCTTCGTGACCCCATTTGGTGTTTTATTGGCAAAGATACTTGAGTGGTTTGCCATTTCCTTCTCTGGCTCATTTTACAGATGAAGATACTGAGGTAAACAGGTCTGGTGTCATATAGCTAGTAAGTATCTGAAACTAGATTTGAATTCTAGTCTTCCTGACTCCAGACCTGGCATTCTATCCACTGTACCACCTAGCTGCTACATTGAAACATTAGTACCCTATTATTTTAATCACTCCATTTTACTCTCTAATTTTACTATGCACTTTGGTACTTTATCATAGTTGTATCATGTTTTGTTTACTGGTATGAACAAATATATATGAATCTGCTCTCATCACTAAGACTGTGAGAGTTCATGTCTTTTCTGATACTCTTCAAAGTCCTTTATGTGGGTCTGGGCATTCAGTAGGTATTCATGAAAAAGCTTACTCTTTGATTATGGATTGATTTTAGTTCATCTGTATCTTGCCCATGAGATAGGACCTGGCTCCATTTGTGTGAAGATGAGATCATGAGTCATTGAAGCTTATCTATATTTGACCATTAGATGCAGCTGAGACCTGGGAATATCAGTCCTCTTGTTTGTGTGCCCTCCCAATGCCTCTGTCAGCTGAACAGGAACAGTGTTCCAGCCTTGTGGTTGTTCTGAGCCAGGCCAAGAATTAGCTCCTAGAATAATGAAGCTCAGTTTAGGGTCCAAGCAAATGTTATAACTTGGGCCATCCTTACAGTTTGGCAGTTTCTTACAAAGTATGACTTTCCCAAAAATATCTTCTTCATTAGCTTGCCCAGGTATCTGAAATTTTATTGTTAAACCACAAGATATTTTGTCTCCAGAAGGCTCCTGTTTTTTATACACCCACCTGCACATCCACACCTACCCACCCCCTCACATACATCCCCCCATACCCCTATGTATGTGTATACATACATATATATTACAGAAAACTGATTTTGTGAGTGTGTAAATATATGTATCTGAGACAGGTAACCTATTAACCCATTAACAATTACTATTGTGGATTAATTTTTAAGTTAATTGGGCAAATGGTTTTTAAATATCATAAGGAGTAGATAAAGCAGGAAAGGAGTATGGGCCCATTCCAGGGAAACCTTAATGAGATAGTGTAGGAAAGGCTCCTAGGCATCTAGGAGCTATGTGTAAGCATTGGAGGGGAGAGGCAGGCATTGAAAGTGTGCTTCCAAAATAAACTTCTGATTTGAGTTACAATGTCTTCTGAGGATTGTTGTCTATACAAAACCTTACCCAGCCACCACAAGGATAACCTGGTGGAAAGAGCACATGCAAAGAGTCAGACGTCCTGGATGCTAGTTCCTCTGTGCTACTAAAATTAACTGTATAACCACAAGTAAGCCAATGACTTTTTTCATTCTTGGCTTCCTCATCTGGCACATGAAGGTAATACCTACTTCACAGGGCTGTTATGAATGTCAAGTGAGACAATGGAAAGGAAAGCACTTTCAAAAGTACAACATGCAAACGTAAGGGATTGTTATTATTCACTCTTACCTGTAGAATCTTGCCAACCAAAGAGCTTTGAACATCTCCCCTAAAATATTCCTCACCTTCAAGGGAAAATAAAGAGAAATTAATTCCTGAAACTATGCCTTCCAGTGAGCTAGCCAATCTACATGGGTGGTGAATGGTCAGTTTTGTATTCTCAATCAACCAATTAACAAGCATTTTGCTCACATCTATTAGGTATCAGTCACTGTGCTAGATATTGAGAATAGGAAGATATGAAACAGTCGCTGACCTCAAGTAGCACCATATAGTCAGATTTGTACTATGGAGTTTTTCTAACACTGTTCAGAAGTCACCAATTTTCCCTGAAATATCATGACAACACATGGATGGCAAAATATGATCAGTGATCACAGAGAACTGTGATTATTCAGGTCTTCTGTACATACTTCCAAGGTCTCCTTTATTCTCCAGAACAGATTTCCCCCAGCCCTTAAAATTATTCAGAAAATTTTCCCAGCACTTGATTTTACTTATCATATAGAGACACATTGTTGGTGTGATAGATTTTTTCAAATGCAGATGAATCCCATTGCACCAATGAGCCACTTAAATTTGCATCCACAGATTTTATTGTATGACCCATCTTTTTATGGTCATTTCTCCTTGGGCTCAACAGTAATAGACTATTCAGTGCTGCTCCATTGGCCCTCATCTGGTTCTCCTTTAGATAACATTACTTGGACAAATTCCAAAAGTGGGCTGTAGCCACTCCTTACTTCATGTCCTTCCTAATGCAATATGGCCATGGGAATCCCTCCTCTCTTGGAGTTCTCAGAATTGCCTTCAAAGGGCTTAGGAGAAATTGAAATGATTCTGGGGAATTCAAAAGTTGTGCTAGGGGCATAAAAGACACTCCTCTGGGCAGGTTATAAATGGAAGGGCAATCTTCTCAGTTCCTGCATAGATGGTATTTCAGTGAGTTGATTTTGGGGGCCAAAGCATTTTAAAAATAAAAGAAAAAATTTACACATTTCCTACTTTCAAACTAATTTAGGCTTTCAAGAGAAAAGAAGGGCAATTCCTGCTCTTGGCAAACTTAGGAGGGTTATCTTTGACAGTCGCCATCATTCCTTCATGCTACCATTACTCCCTCCCTTCAGAAGTTTTCTGCTCTCAGGAAGACTCTGCTAGCCTTCATTTCCACATATGGGTGAATTTTACTCATTATGCTTCCTCCATGAAAGTGCTTCTTTGAGGCTTCACTGTAGTGCAGGTAGAGGTGGCCCTGAGTTCTCAAGAGGAGCTCAAGCTCTGATGGGTCTTATCAAACTAGAAAAGTCTCATATGCAGGCCTTCTGATGGCCTCCATGTCTATCACCTGAGAATCAGCCTAGCTAAAGTTTGGATAAACTCATTAGTATATGTCTACAAGGTAATGAAATGTTTAGCTACAACTCTTAAACTGCCACCAAGTTACAGAAGAAGTATGATTTTCATGGGTGATGGGAGGACCCACATCAATGAAATAACAAAACTTTGAAGTCTGGAAATAAGAAATAAGAAAATACCTTTTTCCCTGAGGTAAGTATAATTTAATAATTTTAATGTAATATTGCTCTCAAATTTGTTTAGAGTCATTTTATAAAGATATTTGGAGGGGTTTGGGGGAGAGTTCAGGCGAATCCTGGCCTTTACTCCACCATCTTCAATTTCAAGTAATATTAATGGTAATAATTTAAAAGTCACTGCACAATTAAAGAGTGCAACATTGTAACTTTTACTATATATTATCTTATATTGAACTGTTCTGAATGCATCCTGTTTTTTTGAACTGGACTCTAAGCAACTTGAGGGTCAAGTTTTGTTTGTTTTATATTTGTTTAATATTCCTCTTAATACCTAGCATAGTCCTAGACATATAGGAGTCACTGTATGATAAATTCTGCTTCAACTAACATTAAGAGCCTAATACAGTGGTTCTCAGCCTTCCTAATGCCGTGACCCTTTAATGCTCGTATGTGAGTGTATCTGCATGTGGGCAGACCCGCCTGGAGATGGATAGAGGAGCGGTGTCTGGGTTTCTAAGACCATTGGAAATATGTGTTTTCCAATGGTCTTAGGTAACCCCTGTGACCCCTGTGAAAGGCTCGTTAGAGGCCCCCCAAGGGGTCACGACCCACAGGTTGAGAACCACTGGCCTAATACATCAAAGGCATTGCATAGCTGTTGAATTGAAAATGAAAATGTAATCTAGATAATCAAAGATAGATGTTCAGTGTCAAATTTAAGTGTAGATACCTAGTGGTAGGTTTCTACCAATCAGAACCCTAAATCCTGATTTCTTTGGAGGACATGACCTTTTCTTTGGAATTTTTTCAATTAATGAAAAGTCTTGGAATAGTCCTGGCACCCAGCAAAATTAATTTCACAAATTTCATCTAAAGTTGTTAGGTAGCACAGTGGATAGAGGTAGATATGCGTATGAAGAGACTTTCAAATCATATCATTTAAGAAGCCATCTCTTCTGCCTGCATCTGGGTACAGTATAATGGAAAGAGTCCCAGGTTGGGAGTCAGGGGGCCTAGTTTCTAGTATTGACTTTGCAACTAACTTACTATAGAACTTTGAAAAAATCACTTCATCTCTCTGGGCCTCAGTTTCTTCATCTGTAAAATATGGAGATTAGATCTAAGGTCCCCTTACAACTTAAGATTCTAAGGTCAATCTTGTCTCAGAAGAAAACCTGATGTTCTAAGGCTCCATTAAATGAGTACTACCTAGAATCCTGGTCTTTGAATATGGACCATCTCACCCAGAAGCCCAGATATGAAGGGTGTGTCATTAAACAAACAGAACATTCTCTGCCTTTTTTTTTCCAAATGTTTTTTTTTTTCTGGTAGCTAGAGCAGGTGAATCAGTTCTTGCCCAGCTCCCAATAATGATGATGTTTCCTGTCTTTTTATCTACCCGAGGAGAGGCTTAGGTTACCCAGCTTGAGCCACAAATATTGGTATTTTAAAGCAAGTAACATGAACCATTTTAGGTCCTTGGAGTTAAAAATCAATTAAAAGCCTGTAGCATGCAGTGTGAAGGGAAATTATGTTGAAAATAGGTTATAGAGTTTCAGGAAAAAAAATTCTTTTTTTTTTTTCGGTTTCATTCCTTTTTGTCCCCACCCTGACTCATTTTAAAGATCTATGGTCCTATAAATATATTTATAAAAGTAAATAAAACCCCACTTTAAAGTGTCTGACTATACCTCGGGCAAATTACCTTACAATGATGACCCTCTATATCCTGGCTCCAACCAAAGTAATCACAAATTCAATCTTGGTGATTCAATGCAATTCAATCATTTATTAAACTCTTACTTTGGACAAGGCACTGTGCTAGGCACTGGGGTACAAAGAGAGAGATGACACAGCCTGCCCTCGAGAAGCTTACAATCTCATAGAGGTGGGGCAAGGCATGGATATATTATATACAATTCTATTGCAAGGTACCAGCAAAAATGTGGTAAGTACAAAGGAGACGTCCAGGCTAAACTTGGTGAAATTTCAGAAGTAAGAGATGATTTTCGTTTGGTGGAGAGTTTAGAGGAAGGAGGCAAGACATGAAAAGCACCTGGAGAATACCACCTTTCTTTGAGTTGGACCTTGAAGTAAAGTTGGGACTTAAAAAATGATGGCCAGGGGACATTCTGCTTCAGTCAGGGAGCACAGCATGTGTAAAATCATGGAGGTGGGAGAAAACAGGACCAGATGAGAGACTGCAAAAAGTGCAATGTGACTGAGGCTGAGGAATCAGTGAATCACCAGACTGTGAGACATAGACTTAGAGATAGGGGAGATCTCAGAGATCTTCCATTCTAACCCCGTCATTTTAGAAAGGAGGAAACTGGGATCCTGAGATATCACGTAATTTCCCCAAAGACACAGAAGTACAAATGGTGGTGGGCTAGCAACCCTCTTTTTCCAAGCC
This sequence comes from Pseudochirops corinnae, assembly GCA_028646515.1. Lineage (NCBI taxonomy): Eukaryota > Metazoa > Chordata > Mammalia > Diprotodontia > Pseudocheiridae > Pseudochirops > Pseudochirops corinnae. The sequence continues at coordinate 10,571 of JAQQSV010007862.1, forward strand.
GTCTTTGCATCTTTTCTGTACTATTGCAGTAGCTTGCTAGTTAGTTTCCCAACTTCCCATCTCCTCTATTTCCAATCCATCCTTCACAGTGCTGCCAAAATAACTTTTCTGAAACATGTTTGCTCATATCCTCCCTTGCTCAAGAATCTTTAGTGGCCTGTATCCCAAAGAGATCATGAAAAAGGGAAAAGAACTTACGTGTACAAAAATATCTTTAGCATCTTTTTTTGTGGCAACAAAGAATTGGAAATTGAGGGGATGCCCATCAGTTGGGTAATGGTTGAACAAAATGAGGTATATCAATGTAATGGAATACTATTTTTTCTTTCTCTCTCTTCTTTTTTTTTTTGCTTTTTGGAGGGCAATTAAGTTTAAGTGACTTGCCCAAGGTCACATGGCTACTTTTTATGTTAAGTGTCCAAGGCCGGATTTGAACTCAGGTCCTCCTGACTCCAGGGCCTGTGCTCCATTCACTGTGCCACCTAGCCACCTGGAATACTATTTTTTCATAAGAAATGATAAAGCAGGAGGATTCCAGAAAAATCTGGAAAGACTTACATGAACTGATGCTGAGTGAAGTGAGCAGAACCAGAACACTGTACAGACTAACAAGAATGATGACCAACTTTCATAGACTTAGCTCTTCTCAGTAACGCAGTGATCTGAGATAATTCCAAAAGACTCATGATGGAAAAATGCTATCCATATCCAGAGAAAAAAACTGTGGAGTCAGGATGCAGATTGAAGCATACTATTTTCTTTCCCTCTTTTTTCTTTCTCGTGGGTTTGCCTTTTGTTCTGATTCTTCTTTTGCAACATGACTAATGTGGAAATATGTTTAATAAGATTGTACATGTATAGCCTGTATCACATTGCATGTCACCTTGAGGAAGGAGGAGAGAGACGGAAAAACTTAGAACTCAAAATCTTATAGAAGTGAATGTCAAAAACTAAAATAAATAAATAAATTTTTAAAAAAAGAAGTGAGGAGCAGGCAGATTTCAGAAAAATTAGGAAAGACTTGCAGGAACTGATGTAAAATAAAGTGAATAGAACCAGAAGAACATTGTACACAGTAACAACAACATTGTGTGATGATCAGCTATGATTGACTTAGCTCTTCTCAGCAATATAATGATCCAAGAAAATTCCAGAAGACTCATGATGGAAAATGCTATGCACATCCAGAGAAAGAACTGATGGAGTCTGAATGCAGATGGAAGCAGACTTTTTTTCACTTGCTTTACGTTTTGTGAGTTTTTTTCTTTTTGCAAACTTAATTTAAAAAAAAAACCTGCTTCTTCTTCCATAACATGATTAATATGGAAATATGTATTACATGATTGCAATATATAACCTATATCAAATTACTTACTGTCTTAGGAAGGGGAAAGGAGGGGCCATAGTGAGAAAATTTGGAACTCAACAAAATTTTTTTTTGCTTTTTAGAGGAGGGAAAGCAGGGTAATTGGGGTTAAATGACTTGCTAGTAAGTGCTAAGTGTCTGAGGCTGGATTTGGACTCAGGTCCTCCTGACTCCAGAGCCAGTGCTCTGTTCACTGCACCACCTAGCCACCCTGAAACTCAAAATTTTATTTAAAAAAATGAATGTTAAAAATTGTCTTTACAGGGGGTGGAGTCAAGATCGCAGCATAGCAGCAGCAACATATCACAACTCTCACATAGCCACCCCGAAATACCCATAAAATATGACTCTAAACTAATCCTAGAACTCCAAAACGCACACAAATATACTTTCCACTAAAGTCAGCTCAGCTACGAGGAACCGTATCAGCACTGCAAACTGAAACCAGCCTGGTCTGAAGCCCTGGCTGAGACCTGGGGGCAGCTGGACAGGAGGAGCCGAGGAGCCTCTGTGGTAAGCGGATTAGCGACAGCTGCAGCAGCGTTCAGAACTAGGTCAGTGGGAATTGCGAAATCAAGGAAGAAAAGTGGTCCGGCTGAAAGGCCTCCAGGGCTGGAAAGCAAAAGGCAGAGGTTTTGCACCCGTCTCCACATTGCAGCTTCCGCACCCTCGGCCTGCAGACTGCAGGAGGACCAAGTGATCTTTCAGAGGACAAGTACTCTGGCCTGGATCCGGATCTCAGTCTTGGGCTTTGATCTTGTGGGTCTTCTGTATCCAGCGAGCCGGAAGTGGGAAAGGGACCCAGCACCTTCCTGAGAGCTACAGCAGCCAGGAGGACCCCAGTGATTTGGGACAGAGCTTTCCCTTCTGGAAGCAGAGCCCCACAGAGATTTGAAAAAAAAAATCACAGACTGACCAACCGTGAGTAAGAATAAGCATAAGAAGCAGGTAAGAACAGCAATCAAAACCTAGATTCCTTCCTTGAAGAAAAGAAGGACCAAGGCAGAGAGCTGCAAGACAGCACAGCCAGAGCTCCCCCACCAGGGGCTTCCAATAATCATGAACATTGCCTTAAAGCTAGAGATGAGCTGAAGAAGGATTTTGAAAACCAAATAAGAGAAGTGGAAGAAAAATTGGGAAGAGAAATAAGAATGTTGCAAGCAAATCATGAAAAGAGAGTCAGCAATCTGACTGAAGAAATTAACAGCCTAAAAAATAGATTAAGGGGCAGAGCCAAGATGGCAGCGTAGCAGCAGCAATATATCGCAGCTCTCACATAGCCACCCCAAAATACCCATGGAATAGGACTCTGGACCAATCCTAGAACTTCAAAACGCACACAAAGATACTTCCCACTAAAGTCAGCTTGGCTACAAGGAACCATATCAGCACTGTGAACCGAAACGACCCTGGCCTGAAGCCGCGGCTGTGCCCCGGGGGTGGCTGGGCGGGAGGTGCAGAGAAAGCTGTCAGGTGAGAGGATTAGCACCAGCTGCGTGAGGGGGGATTGTGAAAGGGGGAGATAAGCGACCGGCCGAAAGGTCTCCAGAGCGGAGAAGCAAAAGGAGGAGGTTTTGCACCCACCTCCGCATTGTAGCTTCCCGCCCTCGGCCTGCAAAAAGCAGGGGGACTGAGCGATTGTTTTCAGACCAGTGCTCTCGCGTTGAGCAGCCTGGATCCAGATCGTCATCTTGGGCCTCGGTCTTGGAGTCTTCATTATCCAGTCAGCCAGAAGTCTACAGCAGCCGGGAGGACCACAGCGATTTGGGACAGAGCTTTCCTTTCTGGAAGCAGAGCCCCACAGAGATTTTAAAAAAACTTCATGGTCTGAAGAACCATGAGTAAGAATAAGCATAAGAAGCTAAGTAAGAACAGCTCCCAAAACCTAGACTCCTTCTTTCGGGAAAAGAAGGATCATGGGAGAGAGAGGGAGGAGGAGAGCGCAGCCAGAGCGCCCCCACCAGAGGCCTCCAATAA
>JAQQSV010007863.1:0-13913 GCA_028646515.1 Pseudochirops corinnae
GCCACAGGCTCCATGTGACCACATTCAGCCTATTAGGGAACACAGTATACTTTCAAATATCCAAGGGTCCTCAAAGTCACGTAGCCACTTCAGCAAAGGGCCTAGGGGCAGGGAAGATCTTTAGATTCCCATAACAGTGCTCCCCATTAACAATCAGTCCAGCAGACTTAAATTTTTAGAAAAGGCATTTACTAAAACAGTATAGTAAAAACAGTCAATACCAAGCATTTCCCCAAATTTTAGGGTATACTTTCCCACAAAGACACATAGAGTCTATGCATGGTGGGGAAAGAGTAGAGTTAAATTTAAGAATGCAATGGTAGTAAGACATATTTGTAGAGCACATAGGAGCCAAAATGGTAACTCACACCTGTCTCACTGGATGTCTTTTTCTCCCTTTATAGAGTCCTCAAAGAGTCTCCTGACACACTTAAGCATAGCTCTCTGTTGGGTTCTGAGAGTCAATGCCTTTACACTTTTCTCTATCACAAAGGGGTCAGATCCTCTGAAGTACTCTTTCCTCAGATGAACATCACTTTGTCTTAACACTTTCAATACAAATGTTTCCTACTGCTTTGAGTGACTACTGCTCCAGTGGCTATTGCTACCACCAGCTCTGACCATCAGTGGGTCTTCTAGTAGGACCTGTGGATCACCCCAACATACCAGGTCACCTGGTACCTTCCAGAACCAACTTATTCATTTAAGACCAGGAAAAGAACAAACACAACAAGACATAGTCAGAGATAGGTGGGAGACAAGACAGGTCTCCTTAACGACAATCTAACTCTTGGAAGCAACTTAAAATAGTCCTTCCTCCTCACAGACCAAGGGAAAGAGAATAACAAAGGAGCAAGTTGTCCTTTTTGTATACCCACTGAGTTCCAGCTCAGTTATCTCTTCTTTCTTTGGTTCTTCCACCTCAAAAACCAGTTCATCATCACCCATTGCAAACCCTTATGCAATCATGACAACAAGTAATGTCACCCCCATGAACATGCCATCCAAAGGTCTAAAACTGGGAGAAGAACAGATGAAGAAATTAAAGCTATCTATATTCATATGAAAAAATGTTCTAAATCACTACTGATTCAAGAAATGCAAAGCAAAACAACTCTGAGGTACCTCATCACACTGATCAGATTGGCTAACATGACAGAGCAGGAAAATGATAAATGTTGGAGATGATTTGGGAAATTGAAACACTAATGAATTGTTGGTGGAATTGTGAACTGATCCAACCATTCTGGAGAGCAATTTGGAACTATGCCCAAAGGGCTATAAAACTGTGCATACCCTTTGACCCAGTGATACCACTTCTGGGGCTTTATGCCAGAGACCACAAAAATGGGAAAAGGACCCAAATGTATAAAAATATTTATAGAAGCTCTTCTTGTGTTGGCCAAGAATTGGAAATTGAGGGAATATCCATCAATTAGGGAAAGGCTGAACAAGCTGTAGTATATGAATGTAATGGAATACTATTGCACAATAAGAAATGAACAGGAAGACTTCAGTAAAACATGGAACAGCTTGTATGAACTGATACAAAGTGAAACGAGCAGAACCAGGAGAACATTGCACACAGTAACAGCAACATTGTGCAATGACTAACTTTGATAGACTTAGCTCTTCTCAGCAACACAAGCATCTGAGACAACTCCAAAAGACTCATGATGAAAAATGCTATCCACACCCAGAAAAAGAACTGTGAATTCTGAATGCAGATCAAAGCATACTATTTGCTCTCTTTTTTCTTTATTTTTTCTCATGGTTCCTCCCATCAGTTCTAATTCTTCTTTACAACATGACTAATATGAAAATCTTTAATATGAATGTATATATAGAATCTATATCAGATTGCATGCCATTTTAGGGAGGGTGGAAAGAAGGGAGGGAAAGAAAATTGAACTGAATGTTGAAAAAAAATATATATATATGTACATATATAAATGGTAGAAGAAATTTATATAGAGATTACTAAATAGACCAGTTTGGCTGGAGTATAGGGCCTGTGAGAGGGAATCATGTGTAATCAGTATGGAAAGGTAGGTTGAAACAAGACTGTAACTGACTTCAGTTTCCCAAAGAGAGTAGTTTGTATTTTGTCCTAGAAGTGGTAGACAAACCAATGAAGCTTCTTTTTTTTTTTTTGGAGGGGGGGAGGCAGGGCAATTGGGGTTAAGTGACTTGCCCAAGGTCACAAGGCTAGTTTTGTGTTAAGTGTCTGAGGCCAGACTTGAACTCAAGTACTCCTGACTCCAGGGCTGGTGCTCTACTCACTGTGCCACCTAGCTGCCCCTAATGAAGCTTCTTAATCAGTGAAATTACAAGGTCAGAAGTGCACTATAGGAAAATTATTGTGGGAGTTGTATGTAGGATAAACTGGAGAGCAGTGTCTAGATTCAGAGAGACCAATTAAGAGGACATTTCAATAATCCAGGCAAGAAGTGATGAGCCCCTGAACCAAAGTGTTTGTCACATACATGGATAAAAAAAGGCATAGATATAAAAGTTGTTTTAAAAGTAGAATCAATAAGACTTGATAATTGGTTGATTATTGTGGTGGGAATGGAGTAAGAGAATTAAGAGTCAAGGATAACTTCTAAGTTATAAATCTAGGTAACTGGAAGCATGGCGCTACCTTTTACAGATACAGGAAAGTTAGAAGGGAGATGATTGAGGGGAGAAGATAATGAATTTTATTTTGGACATATTGAATTTGCAATACATAGAGAACATACAGGGGAAAATTTGTAATAGTTGGAGAGGTGAGACTGGAGCTCAAGAGAAAGAAAAAAGCAAGATATGGAGATCCAGGCATTATCTACATAGAGATAATGGAACATATAGAAGGCAAGGAGGGAGAAGAGAAACAGAAAGATGACCAATATACCAACCTGACAGGGAGAATAAGAATTCCATTCTAAGTCATATATTTGAAGAATGACAAGCTGAAAAATCTCTTGACCAGGATGGGGTGGGGGTAGGAAGTAGAAGGAGGAAGAACCAAAAATCACATTATAATAACTGGTCAAAAAAACTAGAATTAAAGTTTGGATGAAGACTTAGGGCAGGAGTGATCAATCTTTTCTATGTCATGGACCCCTTTGGCAATCTAAGGAAAACCTTTCTCAGAACAATGTTTTTAAATGAATAAAATAAGAAGACTTCAGATTACAAATAAAGCCAATCATACTGAAATGCAGGTAACAAATTTTTTTTTTTAAAGTTCACGGACTCTAAAAGTTCACATGATAGATGTCTTTGAAAGACTATCACATGGGAGAGGTATTAGACTTGATTTGTTTGGCCCCAATCAGAGTTTTCTAATAATCAGGGCAACTCAATATCTCTGACAGTGGGTGCCACATCCCTGTTAGTCAAATAACTGCTTGTTAGTCCTTTACAGAAAAGTTTCCTGCTCAGCACAAGTTGACCTTCAGAGGTCCCTCCAAAGATGAGTTTCTACAATTCCTAATAGAAGTGAGAAAGAACATGCTAATGAAATTTCTGTGCAATGGTGAATTTTGGTCTGTGTTTTCAAGGCTACGTTAGAATCTCTCCTCCAAAATCCTCTGAGAATTCTCCAAAGGCCCTATGAAGTTGTCTCCATCAGAGCAACCCTGCTAGGCTCTCAGCTGTTGGGAATTCACAGGCACCACAAGCTTCTCTGATGATGTAATTGCTCCCCAGAGACTCGAATGGCAGTGGCGTGATGTATGGAAGAAGCAGCCAAGAAAACATAGATGATTTACTTTGTGCACAGAGCTAGCCTTGGCACCAGATGCTCTGTGGTTGCTTCTATATAGTTTCAACTCAAAATAAATCATTCCCTCCAAACAGCCTAAAACCAAAAACACACCTTCTGTAGCTCTAAACTATAAAATTTGTACAGGTAATTTGATTTTTTAAAAACTGTCTGGCTCATACTGCCAGATGGTTTCCAAACTGCAAAAAAAAAAAAAATTAATTTGCAAACATATTTCTGAAACATGGCTGATTAGCTTTTTTGCCTTTTCCAAGAGTCCACCTGTACTGTGCAGGGAAAGCCAGACTCTTTCTGTCAATGGGCCATAAAGATAGCAAACTGAGCACCTACTGCATGCCCAGCACTGATCTAGGCACTTTTAAGGAGGTAGGAAGATAACAAAACAGATAATAGATTTTTAATCCATTGACTCTTATTTACAAGATGCAAGGGATGAACAAGTTCCCTTCTCTGAAAGAATCGATTTTTCAAAAGAATAAAGGCCCAAGTTGAATGGGTGATACTGAAAGCTGCCAAGGGTAATCTCTTAGAAACTAAAGGATGGAATAAAGCTAATGTGTGGCTCAGTTCTACACTCTGAGAGAAACAAATGATCAAGACAAAATATTTTCCACCAGGGAAAATGTCTATGCGAGCAAACAAACCCAGTGAGTTATAAGGCTAGCTAAAGAAAAGGCCAGAGACAGTAGTAGGCCAAACTGACCTACAGAACGCAAATAGGTGCTAAGAAGGTTAGAAAGTGACCTGGTATCATTTGTGTGTAATCTGACTGCAAAATTAGGAGATCAGATTCCATATCTCATTTCAAAAAGCACTTACTAAGGGACCATTGTGTATAGACCCAATATTTGCTTGGTACTGGCCTTAAATAAGGCCTAGGAGCTTGCAATCTGGTAAGAGATATCAAAGGAGCACATTAAAATGGCAAGGGAACTCTGAAATTATCTAGTCCAATTTGTAAAGAGAGATGATGAATCTGAAGTTCAGGGAGATTGTGACTAGCTTAAGATCACGCAGGATAAGCAGTACAGTCAGGATTTGAAACTACAACCCTCCAGAACATTCTAAATCCAGTATTCTTTCCCTTTATCAAACTTATATGATATAGGCATGAGGAGAATCTAAACCTGTGATTTCTTAGTGTAGGGAACCTCCTGGTGGGGAAATTCCCTCCACCAATGTAGTTCACCACCTTTCCTCCCATTTATAATTTTATGGAGTTGACTGGAGCACTGAGAGATGAGATAACTTGCCCATGGTGGCATAGCCAATATGTTTCATGGCAGACTTGGGCCTCATTCTTCCTGGTCATCTAACTCCCTGTGAATTATATCCTGCTGCCTCTCACAGGATCACATACTGTCATATAATAGAAATGGAGGTACATGCAATGGGAAATTCTGGAGAAGAAAGATCATTTCCAATTAGGGTGACCAGTATTTGACGTGAATATGCCACCTCCTTCCCTCCTCCACCAACTTAGAGTTTAAGCTCCTTCAAGAAAGAATTGTTTCCTTTTGTCTTTGTATCCCGTATTTAGCACAAGCTAGGAAGTGCTTAAAAATGCTTGTTGATTGATTGATACTGGAATTATACTTAGGGTGAGAATTCAAGAGGCTGGAGGAGGGCATCTCCAGCATAGAGACAGTGTCTATGCAAAGACATGGAGAGAGGAAAGTTATTGTTTTATAGTTATATTTTATTCTTTTGCTTCCCTTTTTCCTCTATGGGTTATTTATTATATTGAATTTTTTTACTTATGTGTCAACTTTTTAAACTTAATTCAAACTTCATTTTTCTTTTTTCAACTTTCTATGAATTTCTGCTGTGACCTACATTTGAGACAGGAAAAAAAAAAATTACAGAGACAACAAAGAACAGCAAAACACTGAGGAAGAAATGAACCCTATGTAATTCACTCACAAACCCAACCAAGGGTTGTACCCAGAGGTGTGCCAAAGCCAGCTCCTGTGGCAGAGTCAATTGTTAAATTTTCAGTATGAGTATTTACACCTAAGAAATTGACTGATACTACAAATCAATGCTTGCTTTAGTTTTCTGTTAATTGTCTAAACTTAAGAAAGTGATGGAGACAATTTTAATAATGAGGATTAAACCTATAAGTACGTTATGCTTATGTGTAGACATACATGTCTATATATATTCTACCTTTATCCCTATATACACATATATAAATTTCGGACAAGTTTGTTGTTAAACATTCAACAACACACCCATGGTTGCACCTAAGGGCTAGTGGCCAAAATACTAAAATGTAAGACACCAAAACAGGAGGGGGGACCCTGCAGCCTGGAGTCCACAAGCTCAGATTCAGTCAAAGTGCTCCACTTGAGGACCTAAAGGGCTACATGTGGCCTCAAGTTCCCAATAGGGGCCATTTTATAGTTAAATAATAAATTACGTATTACAAAACATCGGTGTTAGATAGAGTAGTACAACAAGGTTTCTTAAAGGAGGTGGGAATTCAGTGTTTACTCTGTGTCCAAGCAGTATAAAGGAAAAAGGAGAGGGGAGGGGAGAAAAGAAGAAGGAGGAAGAGGAGAAGAAACAGTTGACATTATATTTTAAGACTTAAAAAGGGTTTTACACACATGATTTCATTTGAATCTCCCAACATTCCTGAAAGTAAGTAATACAGGCAAAATTATCTACATTTCATACATAAGGAAAGTGAGAAGTTAAATGCTATGCCTACAGTCACAGAGTATCAGAGGCAGGATTTGAACTTCTGTCTTTTTGGAATCTAAGCACAGCACTCTCTCCACTGTTGCCTGTGGGATGTACCCAGCTGTTACACTGGGCACCAACATACAACATTCCCTGTTTGAAGAGCTTGGCAAATAGTTGTGATGAGAGGAGGCAAAGGAAAATGACAAGGCAGGAATAGAATTGGCAATTACCGGTGCCTAACCAAGGACTCATTATGAGGATCCCAAGAGAATTAAAATAGAAGAATAATTCAGCAGAGAGAATCTCAGCCCTCAGAAACCCTCAAGCAGCTGGGCTTCTTGTCAAAAATTCCAGAAACTTGGCTGGGTCACCCATCACCCAGATTGATTTCCTGGCAAATTTCTTGAATTTCCTTACCTTCAGATAGTTTCTACTGAGAGTCTCTTTTTGGAATCCTCTCCCAGCTGCTCAGTTCATTTGGAGCAGATGAAAAGTTCCTGATCAGTCTTCCAATGTTAAACTTGACTGTGACACTTGACATACAGGACTGTTGACTCCACCTCTCTATGGTGTCCATACCAGTCCCAGGAGAGAGTTATCATGGGCCTCTTGACATAGGTTGGAAATCTGATGAATGGAGCAATAATATTGTCTATGTTCTGTAGGCATAATGATGAACACAATCCCAGACACCAGACCCCTGGGAATGGAATCCCCTTGGACCATAGAACTCTGAGGAAACAACTTTCACACTAGGCTTATGTTAGCAGTTAACTGGCCAGGAGCAACATAGATTTAGAGCTAGAAGGAACCTTTAGAGTTCATATAACCCAACTCTTCATTTTACAGATGAAGAAAATGAGGCCTATGAAGTAAAGTGAGTTGTTTGAGGTCACACAGCTGGTAAACAACAGTCAAGATTTGAACCTAAGACCTCTGATTCTAAATTTAAATGTATGTTGATATACAAAATATATGTGGTGATATTTATATGACATTACACCAATAACATTTATTTTATATGTAGGGCAGCTAGGTTGCTCAGTGGCTAGAGCACTGGACCTGGAGTCAGGAAGACTTGAGTTCAAATCTGAACTCAGACACTTACTAGCTGCATGACCCTGGGCAAGTCACTTAATCCTTTGCCTCAATTTCCTCATCTGTAAAGGGAGCTGGAGAAGGAAATGGCAAAACACTGCAGAATCTTTGCCAAGAAAACCCTAAATGGGGTCATGAGGAGTCAGACTTGACTGAAACAACTGAACAACAAGAAACACATTATATGGACATGCAAAATAGACAGCTTCAAGTGACAAGATCTCATAGAAACTCTGAAATTAAAATGATTTTATATTCCTTTATCTACTATTCTTTCTCTTTCCTACCACTGCTCTTACCCTCCTCCTCTCTCTCCTTCTCTTTGATTCCTGCTCTTCAATTGGCCCTTTTCTCTCATTCATTCAAATAAGTATCAAGTCATAATAGGTATACTCTAGTTTCTGGAGGGACATAAATACAGTCCTGAATCCTGAAAATCAATCTTTCCCCCAAATTATGAGAACAGTAAGAGATTCTAAGAATATGCACAATTTAGGAACCTCTAAGAAATATCTCCCCACCCCACCCCCACCAGACATTAATTATCCCACCCACTGACTAAGAAAAGTAAAGTGGGGATGCTTCTGCCATAGAAGGATATAAAAAACTCTAATGCAGAGAAATACAAAACCTGTAAGGACTGGGGTGAGATTTCAGTCACTTATGCAAGCAGGATGCCCTTGCAGCTAGGAAAGGCAGGAGGTCAGCTCCAGAGGAACAAAAGTATAGCTCAAACCTTGCTCCTGAGTGGGACTTTTAAGTGCTTGGGGAGGATTAGATCTGCAAGGAGAAATTCCTAGCTTGACTGCTTATGGATTGAGCCATAGGCTCTATAGGAAAGAGCTGGGCAGGGCCATAACAAGAGTTAGGCCACTAGAATTTTGCTCCAAGGTAGAAAATTTAGAGGGCACTGACCACACTGTGCTGAAGTATACTTCCTCCCCTTCTGGCCCCAGACGCCAGTGTCAGCAGGTCACAATTTATGCCTTTTCTCCTTTTAGCAACATAAAACAAAGAACAGAATAAATGATAAAATAAAATAAAAATCAGTGTCCTGAAACACTCTTCCTTCATAAATGGCCTCACCAAAATGAGCCTTCCCTACCCCAACCCCACTCCTTGTCACTTACAAAAATCACTAGTCAAACCAGAAGGGAAAGTCTTAAACTTCATCTCCTTGTATTATTGATATTCTACCAAAACCAGAGAAAAGCCTATCTAGAGAGGGCCTCAGTTCTCCCTAATGGCCAAGAGAGAGATAGAGATGCTAGCAGAGCAATGACAGACTGGGAGGCTGGTCCAATCAAAAGCAGAAGTCTCCAGGGGAAGTACTGCCTAGGAGAGATTTATACAGAACCTATGAGAGAAGAACTACTCAATCTGGGAATATAAGCAATGCTTTGAAAGGCTTAGGGTGGGACTCAGAGTTGCTGGAATTCACTTGTTAAGTAAAAGATGCTCATGGATTCTTTCCTTTTAGAAAAACTTCAATTATGTAACAGTAGAGGTAGAATCACAAAGATTAGATCTGAATCCTGGCTTTGCAACTTACCAATTATTTAAACTTGGATTCAAATCTCACTTGTGTGGATCTCAGTATTCCCATCTGAAAATGAGAGTATAGGAAACTAGATGATTTCTAAGATCCTTTTCATTTCTGAAATGACATAGAACTAGATTCTAACCTTGAAATTTTCCTGTTAGCCTAATATCATTTAGTAACAATTAATTCTATAATTATTTTTCATATATAAAAAGTTCCAGGGCCTCATCCTTGGTATGGTCTTAACCTACAACTCTTTCCTATAGAGCTCATGGCTCAATCCAGAAGTTGTCAATCCGGGAATTTCTCCCTGTTGAGCTGAATAAAGAGACTGAACGACCCTTTGTTGGAGAAACAATAAAATAAGAACACTGCATTGGAATCTTTTGCTTAGGAATAGATGACCTTTTCAACCCCATGAACCTGTAATACCGTAGTGAGTATACTTGCAAAGGTCAGTCTGTGCCAATCTATTGGGTTGTCCAAGAGAGAGATTTTCCCAGGTTTTTGGATCAGAGCTTAATCCAAGCATGACAGACACAAAGTATACCCAGCCCTTCGCACCAAGGGTATCTCAGACACAAAATGTGCACCAAGATAACTATGACAAGGCACCTGATCTCAAGGAACTTACAAATTACTATTACAAAAATACGCAATGAAATCATTGCAAGCAAATAGAGCAAACATTCAGCTTCAAATTACATAACCATAATTCACAGAAAGATGCTGTTTAGAAAAGGCATCTTTTCTTTCCCTCTCCCTTCCCACTCTCCATTCTCTCTCCTCCCCCTTCTCTCATCATCCCTATTATGTATGTATGCCCGGGGGAACTATGGTGACCTGCAAGTGGTTTTATTCCCATTGAGACCTCATAGTGTTTTATTCCATTTGAGTTCCGGCAGAAGTATGCTACAAGGATCTTTGTAATGGGTTTTTGCCCAGGGTGCTTTTGCTGAAATAAAAAGAAAGCCTACTAGTCCCTTGCCTGTTTATGGATCCCAGTGAAATACTTATCTTATACAACCTCCCAACCCCCATCCTTCCTCCCTGTCAATTTCCTTTCCTTTCTTTCCTTCTCCCCTGCCTATGTTCAAGACATATAACTTAATGGGATGAATGGATTTTGCTATTGCCGTTCTTACACCAGTTGTGGTGCAAGCAGAGAGATCGTTGTACTGGCCACTTCAGGCTCCGCCACTAATTACCTGTGTAACTTTAAACCAGCCCCTCCAGAGTCCTATTCTCTCACCTGACCAAATAAAGGCATTGGGCTAGAGGATTTTAAAGTGTCTTCCAATTGTCAAAAGACATGAAACTTGCTAAATTTCTAACCAACCACCTTACAAATCTCCTATCAATCTAATTGCTTTACAGGAGATGATTGATTAGATTATGCAGAAGCTTCTATCCATTTAACTGCATAGTCAGTTCAAGGAAAAGGAATGAAAGGGCCTTCCTCTAGAGTCTAGACTAAGTCTTTTCCCTCCCACCCAACCCTCCCCCCACAATATAGGTTTGTGATTTAAAAGAGCCAGCACTAAATCAAGTGCTTTCCTGTTTCCTCCTGAAACCGGAGGAAAAACAAACCCAACTCAGACTCTCCTATGCTCAAAACCAAGGGCAGAGCACCCTCTAGCTTCCTCTCTCATTACTTATAACAGCCTCAACAAGAGAAAAGCTTGAAATGATGGGACTGGCCCTCTGGAAAACAGCCCTCAGTAAATCACATTAGTAGATCAAGAAAATGCCTCAATTTGAACACGTTCATAGAATTATAGAATCATAAATGTTAAAGTTGAACAGAATCTTGGGATCATCTAGTTCAACATACGATTTTTTTTTATCTGTTTTTACAGATGAGAAGTCAAAAGCAGATGCTATAGAGTTGATGTGGCATGTTTCCCTTCAATAAAGCACCTTTATTTTTTGTTCCCAATCCCAGGATCTTGCATACAGGATCCTTAAGTCCTTAGACCCTATAAAAACCTACACTGACCCCATGAATATTTACCAAGGCTAACTGGCCACAACATGCCAAAATATCTGGGCCTTCTCTAAGGTCATAATATTGATAGGCACACATAGGTCATTCCATACACCATATTCCTTAGTGCTTCTGTGAGAAACAGTAAGAGTATTAAGCAGGGCAAACTGTGAGTTTAAACTAGCATGACAAAGTCATAGGATTTGGGGGGGAGGCAGAAGCCAAAGGGAAGTATTAAATATGAAAAATCATCAAGTGTGTGGGGAGGCATAGTGTTCAGAGAGAAAAAAAATCCATTTTTGTAGGGCCAAGAGGGGAAAGATGTTTCTCAGTCTTCACCTGGGGTCCACATAGTCCAGCTCTCTAATTTAACAAATGAGAAAAGCAAGGTAGAGGGACAAAATGACTTGTCTGAGATCATACAGCTAATACTAAGATGTAAACCCAGGTCTTCAGATTTCAGCTCCAGCATGTTTCCTCTTCTGCAACTCCAGTGTGCATCCTTTATTTCTGTTCTTTAGTACTATTAAAGATTAGTGGTGGTATATTTTCTTTCTGAGCACATTCCCCAGAATGTTTCAGAAATGACTGCTTGGGTTCAATAAGTGCATGAGCCAATTCCCTTAATGTTTCAAATGTATGTATCTGGTCCTGCTGATATACAGCACTTCAGACCTAGCAAGAATTCCCTTATCTGCCTTTGGCAATAAGCTCTTCTTGCTGGGTCTTCATTACTTCCTAATTGTCCAAATTTATTTGCTTCATTTTTCTTGTTATAAGACACTTAAAGAATGAATTCCCCATCTTGGGCATTTTAGGGCTGCCATTAATTTTAAAGACCCTCCTCATTTATTAATCACCCTAATTGTTCATCTTAATATGGCTCTTCCACACAGTATGTCACCTCCAGCTCTCCCAAACCTCTGTGGATATTTTCCAAATCCTTCATGTGTTCCTTCTCCCCAAGGAATTATTGGGACAGTTACCACTAAGATATATGAGATGACTACAAGAATACATTCTCCAACCAAGGAAGTGTGTGGACATAAAAAGCATGGGAAGGACTTTTAAAACATCTGTTCAGGGGTGGGGAACCTGAGTCTCAAGGCTACATGTGGCCCTCCAGGTCCTCAAGTGAGATCCTTTGACTGAATCCGAGTCTTTGTTCTGTGAAGTTTGGATTCAGTCAAAGGGTCACATTCAAGGACATAGAGCACCGCAGGTGACCTCAAGCCGGCAGGTTCCCCACCCCTGATATGTATAATTGGGACAGAGACAACATGTAGTGAGGGAGCAGGGCATTTTGTAGTGAGGCAGTTATATTACCAAAGCATCAAGGGAACTAACCTCTATGCCCCCGCATTTCTACCCTCCTCTCCACCAACTTCTCTGGATATCTTCAAAGTCATTTCTAATTTTTTCCTCTTTTGGTTAAGGAGATATCCCCTCTATTTTAGGTCTTCCCTCTATTTTAAAGACCACTATCACCATAATAGCTAGTTATCTTAAATAACTTACTTTTTATCATAAGCAGTGCAAAGATGAATGAAGAGTCCTTACCTTTGCCATGATCCCTAGACTACAGGCTATAGAAGACTACAGAAACTCATAATTATCCCTAACAGAACTTCTAGCCCTGCCTTCTTTCTAGCCTTATAATTAGCAACTCATTCAATAAACATCTATTAAGCATTTCCAGTATGCAAGGCTAGGGATCCAAAGACAAACAAAATAGTCCCTGCCATCAAGGAACTTATAGTCTGTCAAGGGGGCTACAACATATATACAAGTAATTGCAAAAATATATTCAAAATGATATAAAGTCAGAGCAAATGCCATCATTTGGGGAGGATCAATACAGGACTCATGTAGAAGTTGGTACCCAAGTTCTATTTTGAAGAGAGTAGGGATTTTTTGAGGTGGAGCGAAGATGGAGTACACTTCAGATATAAGGGACCACCTGTACAAAGGCACAGAGGTGGGGGACGACATGTTGTGTACAAGAAAATTGCTCACTGGCCAATTTTACTGAAATAGAGAATGCCTGAAGGGGAATAACATGAAATAATAGTGGAAAGGTAAGAGGGAGTCAGACAACAGAATATTTTACATATGAGTTGAAGTTTACATGCTATCCTAGAAGCAATAGGAAACAATGATGACATAGTTGTATATGTGTTTTAGAAATATCAATTTGGCGGTTGAATGGAGGATTGCCTAGAGAGGTGAAAAATGGAGGCAAGGAGGCTAATTAGGAGGGGATTTCAGTAGACTAAGCAATAGGTGATGAGAGACTTGGCTGGAGCAGAAACTAATATGGTCGATGAAAAGGCAATGAATGTGAAAGATGTAGTAACCTCAACAAGACTTGGCAATTGATGGGATATATGAGGAGAGGAAATGGGAAGAGTTAATGACAATTCCAAAGTTGTGACTGGAAAGATAGTAGTAGTATGACCAAATAGGGATGTATGAAAATGGAATAGGTTTGGGGGAAAATAGAACTTCTATTCTGGAAATGTAGCATTTGAGATGCTTATAGGACATCAGGGCAAAGATATTCAACAATATTGGTAAATAGTGTAAAATGTTCCCTTGAATTATATTGATCCCATAGTACCCTATGATTGTAGTTGTCAGCACAGCTGTAGAAAATGTCTAGGAAACCAAAAAATTACTTTATAGAACCAGAAAAAATAGTGACAAAATTCATTTGGAAGAACAAAAGGTCTAGAATATCAAGACCATTAATGAAAAGAAATGCTAGGGAAGATGGCCTAGCTGTACCAGATTTTAATCTGTATTACAAAGCAGCAGTCATC
>JAQQSV010007864.1:0-13913 GCA_028646515.1 Pseudochirops corinnae
CCATAATCAAATGTTATGAATGTGTAACTATCTATCTATCTATCTATCTATCTATCTATCTATCTATCTATCTATGCAATTATTATTATTATTGACTACATCCAACTGGAACTTGAGATACACAGGCACTGTGGTTGGGAGATCCATCCTGCCCTACCGAAAAGTGACACAGGAGAGAATAGACTGGGGGAGGGGGGACACACTGGGATGGCTGTTTTGGGGTGGTGGGTGGGAGAAAGAGGGGGAGAAAATACGTAACTCAAAATCTTGTGGAAATGAATGATGCAAACTATAATAAAATTTAAAAAAAAAAAGTGAGGTTGACCCATTCCCTTTTGCCTTCCTGTTCTTCCCCTCCATTGTAACAGTTATCCCTTGCCTCTTGTATATGAGATGATTTACCCCCATTCTGTCTCTCACCATCTCCTCTCATTATATTCCTTTCTCACCTCTCAAATTCACCTTTTAAATATCATCCTTTCCTATTCAATTGATCTTGTGCCCTCTATGTACACCTGTATCCATAAATACATACACTCATACATGTATTCATATGCACATATACCCTCCTCTATAGACATATATATGTATGTATACATACACACACATACATTTATATTCCCTTAAACTATCCTCATAGTGAGAAAAGTTTCATAAGTTACAATTATAGTTTTTCCATGTAAGTATGTAAATAGTTCAAATTTGATAAGTTCCTTATGATTTCTTTTCTGTTTACCTTCTCATGCTTTTCTTGCTCCTTGTATCTGAATGTCAGATTTTCTATTCAACTCTGGTTTTTTCATCAAGAATGCTTGAAAGTCCTCTATTTCATTGAATGACCATATTTTCCCCTGAAATATTATACTCAGTTTCGCTGGGTAAGTGATTCTTGGTTTTAATACTAGCTCCTTAGATCTCCAGAAAATCATATTCCAAGCCCTTTGATCTCTGAATGTAGATGCTGCTAGATCTTGTGTTATCCTGATTGTGTTTCCACAATACTAGAGTTGTTTCTTCTTGGCAGCTTGTAATATTTTCTCCTTGATCTGGGAACTCTGGAATTTGGCTATAATATTCCTAGGAGTTTTCTTTGGAGGATCTTTTTCAAAAGGTGAGCGGTGAATTCTTTCAATTTCTATTTTCACCTCTGGTTCTAAAATACCAGAGCAATTTTCCTTGAGAATTTCTTGAAGGATGATTTCTAGGTTCTTTTTTTTTTTTTATCATGGCTTTCAGGTAGTCCAATAATTTTAAAATTATCTCTCCTGGATATATTTTCCAGGTCAGTGGTTTTTCCAATGAGATATTGCACATTACCTTCTATTTTTTTTTTCATTTGTTTGGGTCTGTTTAACAGTATCTTAATTTCTCATAAAGTCATTAGTTTCCATTTGGTCCAATCTAATTCTGAAGGAATTATTCTCTTCAGGGAGCTTTTGAAATTCCTCTTCCATCTGGGAAATTCAGCTTTTTAAGGCATTCTTCTCCTCATTGGCTTTTTGGGCCTCTTTTGCCATTTGAGTTAATCTGTTTTTTAAGGTGTCATTTTCTTCAGTCAAGTTGTTGACTCTCTTTTCATGATTTTCTTGCACCTTTCTCATTTCCCTTCCCAATTTTTCCTCCACTTCTCTTACTTGATTTTCAAAATCTTTCTTGAACTCCTCCATAGCCTGTAATCAGTTCATATTTTTCTTGGAAGCTTTTGGTGCAGTTCTGACTTCATTGTCTTCTTCCCATTCCATGCTTTGGTCCTTTTTGGCCATAAAAAAAGGAACCTAAATTTGGATGGCTGTGCTTGTTTTGCCTCCTTTTGCTTGTTCATGCTACTACTCAATTACTTGACTTTTGAGCTCTTTGCCACAGTAGAATTCTGCTTCCAGAGAAGAGAGCTTTGTCCCAAATCACTGGGGTTTTCACAGCTGCTAGAGCTATTAGGATGGTCCTGTCTCTACAGCAGCCACAATCTCTGGCTCACTGGTCACACACCTCAGGACCACTACCCAAGACCATGATCCACATCCAGTCAGGTTAAAGCAAGAGCACTTGGCCTCTGGATGGTCACTTGGCCCCCCCTACAATCTGCAGGCCAAGAGCTCTGAAGCATGTGGAGGTGGTTGCACAGCTGCCATGCCTCTGCTGCTTCTCACTCCGGGGGCAGAGGCCAGACTGCCCTCCCTCCATCCCCCCCCAATTCCAACAGAGTTCCACACTGACCTTTTACTTTGTCTTTGGCATTTATGGGTTGATATTTCTGGAAACTGCCACAGCTTCTGGTGATCCACTCTCCCAAAACTTGCTTTAGCTGCTGCTTGTTAGGGCTGCCCTGAGGCTAAAACTGCCGGGCTCAAAGGCTGTGCTCTGCTCCTAGCATGCTGTGATGGACCCTTCCTGCTGTCCTGCCGAGCTGCCTTCAGTGTGAGATTTCTCTGTCACTTTGTGTGCTTTGTAGCTCTAAAATTTGTTTAGTCATATTTTATAGGTATTTGAGGTGGTTCTGGGGGAAGCTCATGGAATTTTCCTGCTTCTATGCTGCCATCTTGGCTCTGTCCCCATGAAGGGGATTTCTAAAGAAAACAAGGTAAGAAATCTGGTCTCCAAAACCTAGAGAAAAAGCACCTTGCTCTTCTTGGGTGGACTTTTACCCTGTGTTATTCCCCCTGCACCCTGCTTTACCCTGTGTTGTTCCTTCCCCTCCCCTGTGGGATGCTGGTAATCAAAGTGGTGGTGCTGGTTTGGCTCACCGGGCACATGCTATCAGTCTTTCTATCAGTGTACTTTGCTGCTTTAGGTGAGATGGCTTACTTGCCCTGTAGGTGACTGTTGGTGATCACTGGCCCCTTTTCCCACAGGTGCTGCTATACTGTACAATGACTAGAGGGTCTTGTGTAGAATCAGGGCCAGGGTCTGTAGCATGCTGCTATTCCTTGGGCTCTTGAGATTACCCACCTAATGGTGGCAACTGGTCAGTAGTTGGTGCTAGTGTTGAAAAATTTATCAGGCCCCTTCTCCAAAGAAGTTGCTCCCCTCTATAGTGGACTAAGAAGTTTAGGGAACTGAATTTCTATGCTGTCAATTTTTCTCCTTCCCCCTTATTCTCATTTTGTGATTAATTTCACTGTGAAAAGAACAATTAGAAACAGCTTTTAGCAATTCATTCTATATTCTTTTTTATATTTACAGCTGTAGTCCTGTAAGCCATTTTTCTCACTTTGGATCCTCTAATACATCTGTGTATTTATCACAGTTGTTACTCTTTCTGGTGACAGTTTCCATTGAGTTTTTGTATCAATTTGTTCAACTATTCTCCAATTTGGGGTCATAAAATTGTTTCCAGATTTGTTGTTTTTTTTAATGCTACATATAAGAGTGCTAAAAACTATGCATAGTTTCTTTTTTTTTCCCTGAGGACACATTTTAATAACAAAATTATTACCCAGTGAGACTATGACAAATTTTACAATCCTTGTCTATTGTCAGAACTGTCACAAAATTCTACTGATACCAGAAATCTTTTTTGCAGTTCTACCAGTATTTGAATTGTGTTCAAGTAACTTGTCAATTGTTTGTGATTATGGAAACAAATAGCGTTGAGATTTCAGCATAGCAGACTCCAGAGAAAGTTCTTATAGATTCTACTCTCTGGAGCTTATTTGAAAGCTTCCTACATGAAGGTCTTCCTTTCCTTCCACTGGCAGTCTCAATTCAGAGGCCTTATTTTCTATTCTTATAGGCAATTTATGCTTAAGTTTGAAGAAATCAATTACTAGATTCAAACCCATGCCTTTCAGTACTTAGACATGTTAGACTCTTCATTAGTTCTGGTGTATAATCACTTTATTTTTGAATTCTTCAGTAGTTAATCCTATTTTGTAATTTTTGTTATTTTAAGAACCCTAAGCTTCAGTTAGTAATTTCTGACTTTGTGCTTTATGATTTTCATAAAGGTTATTCTGCAAATTCTGTTTAAGGATTTAAATCTCCTCAGCTATGGAGAACTTTCTTCAATATAATCTTCAGGTTGCATTTCTTCTCAAATGTCTATTTTTGGCAGGGTGGGAAACCCTGACAATTCATTTAAGAATCCTACTGTTTTTATTTTGGCATTGCAGTTGCTAATTTTTTATTCTTTGCTGTCATCAGTGATGTTTCACTCATCACTGTACGTGCTAATCATATGAATTCTCTCTCTTCTTGCTCCCTTTTTGTGGAGCTTGTAACTTGATTCTTTATGGTAGATACTTATCCTTACTTTTCCCTCCTATCTCATTTATACTCTATATTCATTTATACTCCCTCCCTTGCCCCTTTAATGTATTTACCATAGTAGTCTTGTTGCTCTGCAGTTATACTGCATAACTTCTTGGCAGCACCAAATGCTTAGTTTTTACTAAGTTCTTTTTGGGTTTAATTTAATTTTGTCATTCATTGGGGTTGACCAGCCTTTCTGTGACGATTAGTCTGGAATGAGCACCTAACTATGCTATGCTTTCCCTAAATATCCACACAACACCTCCTAGAAGTTTCTTTGAGAATTAGAGATGTGGACAAAGAAGAGTATGATGATGTAATTTTGGAGCAGAACACTGAAGTCTTAGTAAGATCCCCTATCAAAACTCTGATGGTCTCTGGACAGGTCAATTTCTCTAGCCCCAGAATGACTTTCCCCATCCTACTCTAAAACTAAGAAAATCGTATTTGACTCCTTGTCTAGCTCACACTGAAAGCACATTTTATGGACAAGGCCTCAGTAGAACTAACTTACATACATTAAGCAGAATATGCATGCAGGAGTGTTTTGCATTACCTAAGGGGAAACTTTAATATTTCATCTGAACTTTTTACTGCTTGACTTTCAGATGCCATACCTGAGCCTTATACAAAAATTACTTGGAAGCAAAAGAGAAATAAACAGAATGTTTTTTCCTCTCTCAAGCTAAGTGACAAGACCACTTGAAGCTTTTTTCACATTATCTATATTCCAAATCACTCTCTGAAGTAAAATTGCTGATGTATATGGAACTAAATTTGAATCTTTTTTTTTTCCTTTTTGGCGGAGGGAGGGCAATTAGGGTTAAATGACTTGCCCAAGGTCACACAGCTAGTGTTAGGTTCTGAGGCTGGATTTGCACTCAGGTCTTCCTTACTCCAGGGTCAGTGCTCTATTCCCTGCTTTACCTAGCCACCCCCAAAATTTGAATTTTTTTGAAGCTTTTTATTCCATTTATGATGCTCTTCTCCATTAGGCTTTACCTGATATAGAATGAGTAGATAGATGCTCAAGGCCTCCCTACTTCTATTACGATTTTATTTTTTGTTCAGTATTACTAATGTGATCAACAATGGGATAATTTTGCCTGCAAGTGTTCCTAAACTCCCTCCATTAGTAGCACTTTCTTACAGTATGAATTTTCTGATGCTCAGTAAGGTGTTGCTTTTTGCTAAAGACATTGACATGCTCATTATATGTAGGAGACATTTCCCCAGTACAGATTTAAGTAGAACCATAGACTGCTGCTTTAATTACAGTTAAGATTTATTTTGACTATGAATTCTCTGATAATCAGAAAGGGATGAACTGTGGGTGAAGTTTTTTCCACATTTCTTACATTTGTAAGATTGCTGTCCAATATGACTCTTCTGATATTGAGAGGACAAATTGTCACTAAAGGATTTTCCACAATCAATGAATTTATAGGACTTTTACCCTGTATGAATTCTCTGGTGCTTTGCAAGGGAAGAGCTGCTACTAAAAGCTTTGCCACATCCACTACATTCATAGGGTTTCTCTCCTGTATGAATTCTCTGGTGTAGAACTAGAAATGCATTCTGCCTGAAGGCTTTACCACATTCATTACATTTAAAGGGTTTCTCTCCAGTATGAATTCTCTGATGATGAGAAAGGGATGAACTATGTGTGAAGGCTGCACCACAATTATTGCATTTATAGGGTTTCTCTCCAGTATGAATTCTCTGATGTTGAGTAAGGGATGAACTGTCACAGAAAGATTTTCCACAATCACTGCATTTATAGGGTTTCTCTCCTGTATGAATCCTCTGATGCTTAGTAAGAGAAGAGCCATCACGAAAAGCTTTGCCACATTCACTGCACTCATAGGGTTTCTCACCAGTATGCATTTTTTGATGGAGAACCAAAAATGCATTCTGTCTGAAGGCTTTGCCACATTCATTACATTTAAAGGGTTTCTCTCCAGTATGAATTCTCTGATGATGAGAAAGGGATGAACTATGTGTGAAGGCTGCACCACAATTATTGCATTTATAGGGTTTCTCTCCAGTATGAATTCTCTGATGTTGAATAAGGGATGAACTGTCACTGAAAGATTTCCCACAATTACTACATTTGTAGGGCTTTTCTCCAGTATGAATTCTCTGATGTTTAATAAAAGAAGAGCTGTCCCCAAAAGCTTTGGCACATTGACTGCATTCATAGGGTTTTTCACCAGTATGCACCCTTTGATGTAAAACCAGAAATGCATTCTGCCTGAAGGCTTTGCCACATTCATGACATTTAAAGGGTTTCTCTCCAGTATGAATTCTCTGATGTTGAGAAAGAGATGAACTCCGTGTGAAAGCTGCACCACATTCATGACATTGATAGGGTCTCTCTCCAGTATGAATTCTCTGATGTTGAGTAAGGGATGAACTGTCACAGAAAGATTTTCTACAATCACTGCATTTATAGGGTTTCTCTCCTGTATGAATCCTCTGATGTTTAGTAAGGGAAGAGCCATCACTAAAAGCTTTGCCACATTCATTGCATGCATAAGGTTTCTCTCCAGTATGAACTCTCTGATGTAGAATAAGAGATGAACTTCTACTAAAAACTTTCCCACATTCACTGCAGTTAAAGCATTTCTTTCTGGTATAGATTTCCTGATGTTGATTTATGAATTTACATTGTCTCAATGCTTTCCCAAATTCATTGTATTTGTAAATTTTCTCTCCAGTAATTATTTTATTACATTTAGCTGAGGAATAATGATGAAATTCTTTCCTGCAAGGATTATGCTTACAAAGTTTCTTTCTTGAGAATATTCTCTTATTTTTACTTGCTTCTGGATACTGTTTGAAGGTATTTCCAGGTACATCATATTTATGGGTGGTTTTTCCTGGAGAAATGTTTCTCTCTGTAATAGTACTTGACTTAAGATAGAAACTTCTCCCAAATATATTACATTCATGGATTCTTATCTTATTAGGCACATTCTTTTGAGTGACTGTTACTTGCTCCAAATTTCTTTCTTGAATCCTCTGTTGCCTCTGGACTCTGCCATCACATTCCCAGCGTTGTCCCAAATTTGAGTCCCATAAGCCACATCCAGCAAACCTTTCCTTGGATGATTCTTTCACAGAAGTACTTTGCTTTGCAACTGAGTTCTTGGTTTCAGGTCTAGTTTCCCAATCTGGGGGGTAAAATTAAAATATAAATGTTCCCCTCTTTGGTGGGAGAAAGGAAACTGCTATGTAAGTACATCATTTGTCATCATTAATATATTTCTGAGGACCATGAGATTACCAATAAAGTAAAAGCTCAACTTCGGCTTTTTATTTTCTCACTCAAATCAAAAATAACATTAATTCTTATTTATAGTAATATATGGATTATACAAACTGCTTTCCTCACAAAAACCTAAGATTAAGTATCATTCACATTTATCATTCACGTACTGTTCGATATTTGGTGAGAGAGGGAATACATTTTCAAAAATGAAAAGTTTGCAGATGTATATATAATGGCAAACTACATCAGAACTTTAAATCCAGACAAGAGATTAAGAGACATCAGACCTAGGGAATGCAAGGTAGTATCTCAAATTTGACAAAGCAGCACATCAAACTAGATGGCCTGGCCTCCAAGTCAGGAAAACCAGGGGCTCAAGTCCTGCCCTCAACACAACACAACGGACCTTGGGCAGGGTACTTAAGCTCTCATGGTCCTAGGCAACTTTCTAAGACAGCAAAATAGAAAGCAGTTGCCCTCTCTGTATTCAGCCATACTGATGAATCCTTTACTAGTCTGGTCTCTGACTTTCTTCAAAGAGAACCTCCATATTGACATTAACCTTCAGTTACCCTACTGGAAGGTCCACACAGACCCTACCATCATTTGAAATTCTTCCATTTCTACCAAGTAAACTACAAACTTCCCTTTCTTGCCCATGGTCTCTGGGCCCTCCCTTTCCTCCTTAGCCTATTCTTTGCCTCCATCTAATGCCTGCATCTTTCCCCTAATCTCAAGATCCATCAATTCTTGTTCTGGTTTAACTTCCCTCCTGGAAGTGTGGATACTGTGGTCAGCTGTTTCAACAATTCATTCTTTTTTTTTCCCTTGAATCCCTTAACTTCACCCTGCACCAGCTAGGCCAACCCCTAACGCTGCAAAACCCTTACCAGTTCCCTTTGCCACTTCTGCTCTAAAGCCAGAGAACCCTGAAGGTCATGAAAATACCAGGCTGAATGACTCAACTACAAATGTATGTTTTCTTCTCTCTCCAGTCCTTCACTGTCCTGATAGGAGTCCACTAAATGATGTCTAAAACCTCCAACTACACCCCCACACAGTCTCATTTCAAGAAATAATTCATTTGGAGGCCTATTCTATTCCTATCAGCATCAGTCAATTTGATATGATTTCATAGTAGTGATTATAAGTTCTGTTTATCAGGTTCCAGAACGGAGTTGCAGATTGTAAGATCACTTGGGGAGGCTAGGTGGTGCAGTGAATATAGCACCAGCCCTTGAGTCAGGAGGACCCGAGTTCAAATCCAGCCTCAGACACTTGCTAGCCCTGTGACCTTGGGTAAATCATTTAACCCCAATTGCCCTGCCTTCCCCCCTCCAAAAAGCAAAAAAAAACAAAAAAAAAAAACAAAATACCCCAGATTGCAAGATCACTTGCTTAATCTTAAGAAGCTAACTAGACCACTTCACTAGTCATATTCACGGAGGAGGCAAATAGAGAATAGCTTTGTATCTTTCTTCTCCTAGTATGAATGACTTCATATTTAAATTAACTCCTGTCTGAATAACATGAAGACCATTTTCTTTAAATAAGACAGGAATAAGGAAGTCTAAGTAGACATAGAATATTTTTTTTGATTAATGCCTTGTTAAAATGTATTAAAATATTCATTGAAATATACATGTTTGCATATATGTGCATAGGTCAAATCTTTTTTCAATGTAATTCAAATGAATGTCCAAATTAATCCATTTTATTAGAACTGAGTATTACTGAATATTGTTGAAGCTAGGAATGCTATTGCCTTAGGCTTAGAATTTTTTTCTGTGTATAAAGTATAAAATATCCCTTTATGGAAAAAAAAGTAAACCAACCCCTAATCCAGTGTAAAATTAGTGGTCACAGCCATCTCTCTTGGTGCCTCCATGACAATGTCTATTTATTTGTTACCTCTTCCTCAGTTCCTGTGCCTTTGTTGTTGTTCTTCCACTGTTCTACCTTGTCTGATTCTTCATGACCCTATTTGGGGAGTTCTTGGCAAAGCTATTTATTTTTATTTATTTTATTTATCTCAAAATGACCTCTGCTGTGGTACAGATGATACCAGCCTCTCCTTTATCTTTAATATGGCCCTTGCTACAGAATCCCATCTCTCTGTCTACAAAACTATGAATTCCCCCATTCAAACAAGGCTTCCTTTGAAAATGCTATCATCTTGAGCCAGTCAAGATGGCAGCGTAGAAGCAGGAGAACCACCATAACCACCTCAAATACCTATAACATATGACTAAACAAATTTGAGAGCTCTAGAACTCATAAAATGACATTAACAAGACTCCCGCTGAAGGCAGCTTGGCAGACTGACAGAAAGGGCTCTCAGAGTGCTGGGAGCAGAGCCCAGCCCCATGCGGTTTTAGGCCCAGGTCGTCCAGGAGAAGCCCCAGCTGGAGCTTTCAGGAGAGCAGATCACCAGCAGCTGTGGCGGTTTCCAGAATTACCAACTCAAAAGAGCCAAGGACAAAGGGAAAAGGTCAGTGGAACTCGGCTAAATTTGTGGGAGAGGCTCCAATCAACTGCCTCCAGAGCTAGAAGCAGTCTGAAGTGGCGGCCCTGCAGCCGACTCCACATGGCTTGCGGCATGCAGATAAAAGGGGGCGCCAAGTGATCATTCAGAGGCTAAGTGCTCTTGCCTTGAGCTGCCTGGCTTGGGATCACGGTCTTGGGTGGTGGTCCTGAGGTGCATTTTCAGTGAGCCATAGCTGTTGGGAGCTGCAGAGACTATGGCCTCCTAATAGCTCCATCAGCTGTGAAAACCCCAGCTATTTGGGACAGAGCTCTCCCCTCTGGAAGCAGAGTTCTACTGAGCCCAAAAGTCAAGTAACTGACTGGCAACATGAGCAGGCAAAGGAAGCAGAGAAAGTTCAGCAATCCAACATTAGATTCCTTTTTGGGGGACAAAAGGGATCAAAGCATGGAATGGGAGGAAGACAACACAGTCAGAACCCCTATACCAAAAGCTTCCAAGAAAAATGTAGACTGGTTACAAGCCACAGAGGAGCTTAAGGATTCTGAAAACCAAATATGAGTAGTGGAGCAAAAATTGGGGAGAGAAATGAAAATGCTGCAAGAAAATCATAAGAGAGTCAACAACCTGAAGATAACACCTTAAAATACAGACAAACTCAAATGGCAAGAGGCCCAAAAAGCCAATGAGGATAAGAATGTCTTAAAAAGTGAAATTTGCCAGATGGAAAAAGAATCTCAAAAGCCTGCTGAAGAGAATAATTCCTTCAGAATTAGAGTGGAGCAAATGGAAGCAAATGACTTTATGAGAAATCAAGATACTATTAAACAGATCCAAACAAATGAAAAAATAGAAGGCAATGTGAAATATCTCCTAGAAAAAACCACTGACCTGGAAAATAGATCCAAGTGAGACAATTTAAAAATTATCGGACTACCTGAAAGCCATGATCAGAAAAAGAACCTAGAAATCAATCATCCTTCAAGAAATTTTCAAGGAAAACTGACCAGATATTTTAGAACCAGAGGGCAAAATAGAACTTGAAAGAATTCACCCATCACCTCTTGAAAAAGATCCCAAAAAGAAAACTCCTAGGAATGTCATAGCCAGGTTCTGGAGTTGCCAGATCAAGGAGAAAATATTACAAGCTGCCAAGAAGAAATAATTCGAATACTGTGGAAACACAATCAGGATAACCCAGGATCTAGCAGCTTCTACATTAACAGATTGAAGGGCCTGGAATATGATATTCCGGAGATCAAGGGAGCTAGGATTAAAACCAAGAATCACCTACCCAACAAAATTGAGTATAATTTTTCAGGGGAAAATATGGTCATTTAGTGAGGTAGAGGACTTTCAAGCATTCTTGATGTAAAAACCAGAACTGAATAGAGAATTTGACATCCAAACACAAGCATGAGAAGGTAAATAGAAAAGAAACCATAAGGAACTTATTAAAATTGAACTATTTACATGCCAACATGGAAAAATGAGAATTTTTAACTTAACGAAAATTTTCTCAGTATGAGGATAGGTGAAGGGAATATAAATGTATATATATGTACACATACACATGTCTATATAGGGAGGTATATATGTATATGAATACATATGGGAGTGTGTATATGTGTACACAGAGAGAGGGCACAGGATTAAATAGGATAGGATATTTTAAAAGGTGAAATTAAGAGGTGGGAAAGGAACAGAATGAGAAGAGACAGTGAGAGAAAGAAGGGGGTCAATCATTTCATATAGGAAAAGCAAGGGATAACTGTTACAATGGAGAGGAAGAACAGGAAGGGAAAAAAGGAATGGGTCAACCTTATTCTCACTGAATTTGGCTTAGGGAGGGAATGACATACACTCTAAATTGGGTTATCTTGTCCTGCAGAAGAGTAGGGGAGAAGGGGATGAGAAGGGGGATGATGGAGGGGAGGGCAGGTTCAGGGGAAGAGTTGTTAGAAGCACACAATTCTGTAAAGGGACAGGGACAAAGTAGAGAATAGAACAAGGGGAGGGCGGGATAGAAAGGAGGGAAATTTTGTCAGTGTTACACAATATGTCCATTGTGGAGATGTTCCGTGCAACTACACATGTACAGCCTGTACTGAATTGCTTGTCTTTCCAGTAGGGGTGGGTGACAAGGGAAGAAGGGAAAGAATCTAGAATTTAAAGTTTTAAAATCATATGTCAAAAAATATATATTATGTATTATTATTATTATATACATGCAACTGGGAAATAAGATATACAGACACTGGGATAGGGGGATCCATCTTGCTCTACTAGAAAGTCAGAGGGGTGATGGGGGAGGATATAAGAGAGAGCAGATTGGGAGAGGGGGTATACAGTGGGATCGCTGTTTTGGGGTGGTGCATAAGAGAAATATGAGGAGAAAATCTGTAACTCAAAATCTTGTGGAAGTCAATGATGTAAACTAAAACTAAACAAAAGTTAATTTAAAAAAAAAGAAAATGCTAGCATCTTGAGTTATTGCCTTCTCTATTTCCTCCCCTAAATGGTGTGTAAAGGGGGTGTTCTGCCTTCACATCTTCATCACCAAGTTACTACTCAAGTTCTGCAATCTAGTCTCTGACCCTCACCAGGAACACTGAAGAAATCTCTCCAATGTCAGCAGACATGGCCTCATTGCCAAATTCAGTGGCTCAATCTTAGTCCTCATGTTCCTGGACACCTGCAAAATCACATGACAGCGCTGACTAGTAGTCCTTCCTTTCTAAAAGTATCTCTTCCCTTTTTCCATAAAATTCCTTTTCTACCTAGATCTCTAAAAATGGCTAAAAATCAAGAAAGGGGGGTGGGGGTGAGGAGAAAAATAGTACTGGACCTAATGGTCAGGTTCAAAAGACGTGGGTACAGTCACTGAACTCCCCAAATGAAACTAGCAAATAAACCTCTTGACAATTGGTTTCTTGAACTCAACTAACCCAGACCACACTTGTTTGCTTTTGATCTTTGGATCTCAATGCTATTCTCTCATCTTGGACTTCTAGACACAGGACGTGACTCTGCTTCTTACCATTTGATCTGTGATCCTAGTGCTCTGAACTGGCCCACGGCCTGCTCCTCCTCCTCACGCACAGAAGCTGGCCAGCCCAGGCACTGCAGCTACATTGCTCCCTATAGGCCCTCAGTCACAGATCCAGCCAGCTTTGCCTTCCCTATTTCCTCTAACAATACTCGTTTTCCATATGCCATGTTCCAGTCAAACTAGCTCATCAATTCTTGCTTTTGCTGTCCTCTTCTACCTTTGTGCCGGTTCTGGATGCTCTCCTCTACACTTCGAATGGCCCGCTCTCACATGGTGAAATCCTCGCCTTCCTTCAAGGCCCAGCTCATGAAGATTATCTTGATCTACCAAGATCAAAGAGACCCCAACCTCAAATCTTTCAGGGCATTTATTTGGACTTCTTAGCTTGTATTATAGTTATTTATATATGCATTCCAAGATATTAAGACTCTATTCAGAATAATGGAATAAAGAGAAATTAGAAGGTAGCAAGAGTAGTGGAAGCAAATGGTTTTTGTTATGTATTTGTTATCAACATGCAACAGTTAATGCAAATCTGTCCTAGAAGGAAATGAATGTGTGAAGAAGAGACTGCAGATTCTAGAGAAGGCTGAAATAATCATGGGAATAATGTGCCAAAAGGAGGAAAAAGGACGAGATCTTGAAAACAAGTGGAAAGGTTCATGTTAAAGAGAAAAGGTCTTTCTCTCAGACTGAAAGTCTGAGGTCGTCGGGGGCAGAGCCAAGATGGCGGCGTAGCAGCAGCAACATATCACAGCTCTCACATAGCCACCCCAAAATACCCATAAAATAGGGCTCTAAAACAATCCTAGAACTCCAAAACACACACAAAGATACTTCCCACTAAAGTCAGC
>JAQQSV010007865.1:0-13913 GCA_028646515.1 Pseudochirops corinnae
GGGGGGGGGGGAAGGGAGGGGAGAAAATCTGAAACTCAAGTGATTGTGGAACTGAATCTTGTAAATTAAAAGTAAATGAGCAAATAAAAAAAAAAAAGAAAGTTAATCCAATCTCATTATCAGTAATGTCCTTCTAGAGACTGAACTTTTGAAATCAGGACTTTAGAAAAAGGGGTGGGGGTGACTCTGGATCTCCCCAAATGATTTTAGGAGGGCAAGCCACATGATTCCAAATCCTGAATCTGGTCCTTTGCATGGCCTGTGCCCTCATACACTCACCATAGCCTCTTAGAATCTCTAGCCTCCTTCAAGGTTTAGCTCAGGTGGCACCAGAAATCATGGTAAATTTGTTTCTAAAAAGTCATTACACAGTAGTCACATCTCATGCTTTAACAGATTAATTCCTATTCTGGAGATCCCCAGTTCTCTTTTTCCTTAAATATCTTGTATTTACTTAGCTATATGAATGTTATTTACCTCCAGGAGAGTCTGTTTCCTTGAGGACAGTACCTATTTTTCCTTTTGGTTTTTGTATCCCCAGGATCTCATACAATTGAGCCTGATACATAGAAGAGGCTTAATAAATACTTGTTACATTGAATTGGATTGATTTATCCTCTTTATCTGTTAAATTCCTAACAATCCTCTAAAGTCCAACTGAAATGTTGAGTTTTTGGGTTTTTTTTTTTTACCCTAGGAATCTTTCTCCCTGATTCAAATGATCAGTAATGAATTGTTCCTTCAGCCCTCTTGTAGTATTTTATTTTGAAAATCTCTATTGCAATAATTATCTAATATTGGATGCTGTAGCTATCTAAGTTGGTATTTACAATGGATTGTAAATTCTATAAGAAGAGGGGCTACATTTTGATTTTTCTGATAATGTCACACATACACAAAGAACCCCTCCCCCCAAATAAACTTCTGTGACTTCCTATTACCTCTAGGTTCAAATATAAAGTCCTCTTTGACTTTTAAAACTTCACAGCCTGGCTGTCTCTTACTTTTTCACTACTCTTATATTTTATGCCTCTCGACATAATTACATTATAGCTTCACTGCTCTACTTATGGTCCTTCACACATAACATTCCATTGCAACTCCATGCCTTTGCACTGACTCTCTTTCATGCCTGAAATACTCTCTTTCACTCCTTATCTCTGTCTCGGGTACTTTGGCCTCCTAATTTAGACATTCAGTTTTTATAGGAGTGCTTTTCTGGTCTTGTCACTTCCCTCCTATCCTACCCCCATTATTAGTACTACCCCTTTGAGATGATCTTCTCATCTTATCTCTCTCTCTCTCTCCCTTTGTGTGTATGCGTGTGTATGTACACACACACACACACACACAGATAGTTATTTATATATGGTTTCCCTTACTAGATAAATTAAGATAAAAGGTCAAAGTGTGTTAACAGATGATTTTTCAAAGAAAGAAACACAAGCTATGGACCACATAAAATGCTAATGTAGCTAATAATTCAAGAATTGAAAATTAAAGCAACTTTAAGGTTCTGCTTCATGCCCTTCAGACAGTCAAGGGTAACAGAGGAGAAAACTAACAGATGTTGGAGGGACTGTGAGAAAGCAGGTACTCTGTTGGTAAAGCTGTGAATTGGTCCAGCCATTCTGGAAAGTAGTCTAATAATTCCTGCTGATGAAATCAGAGTTCATGTATTCTTTGCTAAGTAGGTGCCAACATCAGTCATTTTTACCTTGCTGAAGCAGTGTGTCCTTTCAATTTTGATGCCCTGTGGCAAGTCCCCTCATTACCCCCCTCTGGTTTTATATTTGAAGGTTTGTGGTAATTAACAAAAATGAAGCACCAGCCCCTAAATAACCAAGACTCAAAACTAGAAAACTTATTCTCTAAACCAAAAGAACAAAAATATAAGTTATATCTGAAAGTAAGAAACCCTAAGAGAGAAGGACTCGCCAAGCTGAAGGGAATTGTCTGGGGCATTCTTTTTGGCATGAAGGTCCCAGCATCTTAGCTGTAGATATGGCCATCTGTGCTACAGAAGACAAGATTTCAGCCTGAGCTTACAGAGTGAGGAAGTCACACTGGTTTGTTGCCTAGCAACTGAAACAGGGTTTCCATTTCCCCTTGCAAGTGAAGCTGGCCAGCTGTTTCTCTCATAGTAACCAAGAAGATAGTTATTAACCTGAACCCAGACTGAGCTAGGGAGGAGGCTGAGGGATTTGGATTAGGTCTAAGATGAGTCTGGAGTCCTTTTCCAGACACAGGAAAACCCAGAAGGATTAAAGAAGTGTTAGAGTCATTCCCAAAATTCACTGGGAGATCTGAAGCTATTCCAAAGGTTCTTGGTGAATTTAACCCAAACCAGAAGTATTCCTAATGAAGCCCCAAGCCTGTGTCATAGAGAAAAGAGCACAGGTTTGAGAGACAGTTGACCTGGACTTAGTTCTACTACTTACTGTGTGACATAGAATATATTTAGCTTCACTGAACTTCAGTTTCCTTATTTGTAAAAATAAGGAAGCTGAACTATAGACTATCTAAGGTCCCATCCAGTGCTTACATTTTGTGATTATATCATGCATTTTGTAGGAACAATCCTCTACATTGAGAGCTATTGAACCTGGAGTAGAAGCTCTTTCCAGGCTTGTATGTCAAACTGCCTATTAGAAATCTCAAAATAGATGTTCTTTAAACATCTTAAACTTAGCATGTCTGAAGCTGAACTCAATATCTTTCTCCCCAAACCTTCCCCCCTTCCAAACTTCCCTATTATCGTCTAGGGCACCACCATCAATTCTCAAAGTCCCCCAGGCTCACAACCTAGGTGTTGTCCTTGACTCCTCAATATCTCTCACCGCCCCCCCCCATCCAATTTGTTGCAAAGACTTGTCCATTTCACCTTCATAGCATCTTTTGAATATATCTCATTCTTTCCTTTCATGCTGCCACCACTCTGGTGCCATACTGCCAAAGCTTCATATCTCCAAATGGACTTTGGGAATGACTCCAACATTCTTTAATCCATCCAGATTTCCCTATGTCTGGAAGAGGACTCCAGAGCTCATCTCTTCACACTCAGATTATTGCCTTAGCCTGCTGGTGATTCTACTGGCCACAATTCTCTCTCTACTCCTGCTCAACCACTATTCAGCTACTAAAGAGATTATACTAAAGCCAAGTTTTACCATGATACCTTTCCTCCACTCAATAAACTCTAGTGGCTTCCTATCATCTCCAGAACTAAACATAAAATTCTTTGACATTCAAAGCCTTTCACATCCTAAGACTCTTGTGCCCTTTCCAGTCTTCTTACACCCTCCTTCCCCACCATGTACTCTTAAATCCAGTGACACTGACCTCCTTTATGTTCCTTGAACAAGATACTCCATCTCTTGATTCTGGGTATTTTTAGTGGCTATTCCTTATGCTTGGAATGCTCTCCCACCTCATCTCTACCTCTTGGCTTCCCTCAAATCTCAGCTAAAGTCCCACCTTCTATAGGAAGCCTTTCCAATCCCTCTGAATGCCACTGCCTTCTCTCTGTTGCTTATTTCATATATATACACACACATATATGTATATATGCACATATCTAGCTATATCTATGCATCTATATAAATCTATATAGATAGATCTTTGTATTTCTCTCAGTATGTGTATGTGCATATGTGTATGTGAGTGTGTGTTTATATATATATATGTATGTATGTATGTATATGTATGTGTGTGTGTCTTGTTTGTATATAGTTATTTGCATTTTGTGACCTCCTTAAGGGCAAGGATAGTTTTTTTCCTTTCCTTGTATCCCCAGTGCTTATCACAGTACTTAGAACACAGGAGAACATTAATAAATGATCATTGACTGACTGACCTCTACCTTTACCTCTCTCAAGTTAAGCAGTTTTCTGGAACCTGCTCTCCATAGATCCTCAAAGGGAAGGCCCCCAGAGGGAGGGGATCAGTAGTCACTATTGACCACATCTGCCTGTAATCCATGTGTCAGACCCTGAACTCTAATATCTCAGACTGAGTTCATTCTCAGGAGACTTTCTCCAGTAGTAATCCTAATAGCTTGCTCCACCCTGTACTGGATCTCTTTTAGGAATATTAGAATCTGACCTTTCTTTCAAAGGGCTTTCAGCTCTTTTGTAAGAACACTGGACAACAAAAGTATTAAACATAGAACAGGTTTACTTGAGATAGAAAGGAGCAAAAGAAAACTTTCATATCTGAGCACCTTACAATGAACTTTATTTCTATGTAGTCTTGTAGAACTCATAGTCCACACAGATTTGTAAAATCACTTTTCAAAGTCTTTATATCACTGGAATTGAAGGTCCTGAGGTTATCTCCCATGTCTCCAGAATGCATTGCATCTGTGGCCATCCTTTACAGTACCAGGTAATATTTATTGTCCCAGGAACAACAGACGAAGAAAACAAGTCTGTATGCTTTGTATTCCTCATTCTAACCTCCAGATAATATTTTTGCCACCATCAGTCAGCAGTCTCTTCTCTTTTGTGCTTCATTCCAATCACCATTTTAATCACTAATCCAAATCCTTGTCAGGGTGACATAATAATATTAATAATATAATTTTAGTATCTTCCTTGCAATTTATCCTGCATATATATATTTTTCTGAGTAAGTAGTTGTTTGCATGTTGTTTCCCTCGATAGATGGTAAGCTCCTTGAGAGCGGAGATTGGAGGGGTTTTTGCTTTTTTGGAGGAGGCCTTTTCTGTATCTCTAGCACTTAGCCCAATGCCTGGCACAAAGTAGGCATTTAATAATTTCTTGTTGACTTTACTTAACTTGTTTTAACTTACTTTTCTCTAATAAGTAGTGAGTTGTAGGATTTTTTTCATATTCTTGCTTATTATGTGAATTGTTCTTTGAAAAACTGCCTATTCACATCCTTTGACCAATTATCTATTAAGGAATGTCACTTGTTCTTATGCATTTGAGTAATTTCTTTTTAAATATTAGGAGACCTTTCTTACAGATACTTTCTGAAAAGATTCCCCTCCCCCTGACCAGGTAACTGCTTTCCTTTAATTTAAACTGTAGTGGGCTTATTTATGCAAAATCTTGAAAAATACTATATAATCAAAATTGTCCATTTCATCTTCTAGAATTTTCTCTATCCTTTCTTTAGTAATGACTCCTCCACTATCCATAGATGAAAAAGGTTATTCCTTTCTTTCTCCTCTAATTTTTTTTATTTATAGCACAACCTTTGTATCTAAATCATATCCATTTGGAGCTTACCTACATATATATTTGACTACCAAAACCAACCCTTAAGTTATGGGGGCAGAGTTTCCGAACAAGTACAGTATCAAAATGCAACCCAAATTGTCTCCCAATGATCACCTCCATATCACAGACTTAACTGTGAGGGTATCACTATCCCTTTGCCTTGAAGGTATAGAACCAAGTGCTTCCAGAAGGTATCAGACATAGGGAGGTAATGTCTAGAAATGTTTTCTGGGTTGCTTCTTTGCCAGTTAGTGCAGGAGAGAGAAGAGATACATAAACACTCACAATGGGGAAAGTTATTTTCAGAAATCCCAGAAAATGCAATAGTACTACTGCCAAGTCCCAGAGGCCAGCATAAGTCCCACCTATTGAAATCAAATCCCAGAAAATGCAATAGTACTACTGCCAAGTCCCAGAGGCCAGCATAAGTCCCACCTATTAAAATCTACTGGAATCAGTAATATCTTTTCCTCCTTTTTAAACTCTGGCCATTTCCCCCCAGAAAACATCCCCAATGACAGAATCATTTAGTTTGCGTGTCACAGGGCCTCTGTTTTTTCTCAGTTTTAGAGTGATTGCCTGATTTGGTGTTGCTAGCCATGGTGCTGACCATTTCTGTGACAATAGTACTTTAATTTAACTTCAAGAAACCGACTTTCATCCAGTCATGCCATGTATTGTTTGCATCACCCAGAGCAAGCTCATCCAATTTCTCTAGCTCTCTTTTTCCTCATGTGTAAAACTTAAATCATGCTTTCACTACTGACTTCACAGGATTATCATGATGAACAAATGCGGTCATGTGTATAAAGTTCTTTTATGTTTTAAAGCATAAATATCAGGTACCTCTACAGGACACCAGATAAATTCCTAAATATACTCTGTGTCAACTTAGTCCTGATAGTTAAACATGATGTACGAGAGTTTTTAACATTTGCTATATAAGCAACAGAGTCCTAAATATGCCCTTACCTTTTCCCCAATTAGAATCTCTTCTTTTTAGAAACTCTAAGGGAATTTCAATTGTTGCATTCTTAAGGCACAATTTTGACTGTGTTATTTCTCTCCTCCCAAACCTTTAGTGACTCCCTATTGCCTACAGGATAAAACAAAAGTTCGTTTGTGTGTTGTATGTAGTTCTCTACAATCTGGCTCTTACCTACTTCTCCATCCGAATGTAAAATATGAGCCAATTCCCTTCACAAATTCTATACTCCAGTGAATTGGATACTATTCAATACTTCTTGCACTAAATACTCCACAAAACATCTCCAAGCTTTCCCACAAGATATTCCCTATACTTAGAATTTATTCGCTCATCTCCATCTCTCAGAAAGCTTGTCTTCTTTCACTTTCTCCCAGGCAAAACAATGATCGTTTATTCTGCACTTATTAAGTAAATGTTAAATAATGGAAATGTGTGGGGAATACAAATATAAACAAAAATGATAGTCCCTGTCCTCAAGGAAATTACGTTCTAATGGGGGACTCAATAAAGCTTTCCATCACTTTCCTAGTAGTTAATATTCTTCCTCAACTCAATTTTCCTTGTGCGGTACTTAGTTGTATACATGTTGTATTCTCCAATAAAGCATAATCTCTTTGAGAGTAGAAATAGTTTTGATCTTGTCTTTTGGTCCTCAGTACCTTACACAGTGCCTTACACACAGCAGGCATTTAATACATGTTTATTCAATTGAATGCATAATGAAATTGAAAAATTAACAGCAAAGTGTCTTGCAATAAAGAATCACAATATTTATCCCCAACTAAATGCTGAATACTCATACTTTGTATTGGGAAGATTACTTTAAAAAGAATCCTGCTGACAAAGACCAAACAGAATGGCCACTGTGGTAACCAGTCCTCTAATGAGAAAAAAAATATTAGCTTCTTCAGGAGCTATATTAAGGGAGGGCAAAATGCTAAAAATCTTTGTCACACCAAATGGGTGATATATAATATCTGAAATGCCAACACTGTATACTCTAACAACTGTTCTTCCTCTTGTTTCTTTTTTATTTTCTTATTTTTAGTATTCCTTATGTTTGGAGCTTTGTCTCCCACGATTGTAAGCATGTTACTGACAACACTATTAACTTTTAAAAAGATATTATTTGTGTTCCTTCAGAATACCAGATACTAACCACTGACTCAACAACTGTAGTTTAGTTAACCAAATGTTACTTCGTGTTTTTGTTGTCCCAAACAGATAAAGGAACTATTGTGAAAACTCTCCCTCTCCCTTTCCCTCTCTGTCTCAGAAAAATAAGATCACAAATTCAGAACAGGAAGAAAACCATAGAAGCCATTGGATTCAATTCCTTCATTTTCCACATGTGGAAACTGAGACCAAGGAAGATTAAGTGATTTGACAAAATCATATAAGTAGTAATAAGGAGTAGGAATCTGGAGGAGTAGGAAGGAGTAATAAAGAGTAGGAAGTCTTCTTACTCTGAAGTTAGTACTCTTTCAATTATACCGTGGTTCTTTTCACAATAATTTATTCTGACAACTCTTTCCAATTTTCTGTTTTTAGATGGAAAAGATTCTCCTTTATCCCTTTCTACTTTCCCCCTCAGCCCCCTCCCCCCACATTTGTCCACATACAAAGACACAAAAACTATCCTTTATCTTGTGGCCAGCACAGCCACTGGGTCCAATATTTCCATGAAAGCAAGACTGAGAAGTCATTACATTTTCCAGGATTCAGAAATGGTATTATAAGAGTCTCAAATAAAAATTCCAACTCCCTTTGAAAGAGCATATTTCAAATCTCCAACCATTGCTGAGAATTCAACAGATACAAAACTACAATCAGCAGTAGGGAGCTATCCAATTCTAGAATC
This sequence comes from Pseudochirops corinnae, assembly GCA_028646515.1. Classification (NCBI taxonomy): domain Eukaryota; kingdom Metazoa; phylum Chordata; class Mammalia; order Diprotodontia; family Pseudocheiridae; genus Pseudochirops; species Pseudochirops corinnae. The sequence goes on from JAQQSV010007865.1 coordinate 8,096, forward strand.
TGTGTAAAGGATCAAAGGGGACAATGTTAACTCTAGATAATAGGACCTTAAAGGGTACCAGGCAAAGAACCCGGGCCCAATTAGAACCATTCTTCCCCAGATCCTTTATACTTCACCTTTCCTTTGGATCAAAGTGCTCCCACACTGACAACCCTAACATCTAGATCTCCAATTCTGCTTCCTTTGACTCCTAAATGCTGGATAATCAATAATTACCATTTTACAGCCTTCTCCTTGTTCACCACCTGTGGTCCAAGGATTAGTCTTTGTGTATTGTCTATGTAGCTGCCATTTGTCACTTTTAAAGTAAGGGGATACACTTTAATGATATGTAATCATCCTTTCTATGTCTTCCTCCACTTGTAGAGAATGTTATCTAGTTAGCTAAGTGATAATGTAGTAATGTAGATGAATTGCCAAAAAGCATTCTTGCCTTCAAGAGGCTTCTTAGTTGGCTGAAGATGATCAAAGGAGGATAGAATAAGCAAATATGCTTAAGCAAAAATGCCCCACTAGAGGTGATATACAATATGATAAAGGTGTTCTAGGATGAAAGATGCTTTTCTCACCTGGTAGTTGTATGGTACAAGAAGCTTTAGTATACAGGAAGCCAAGTTAGAACAGAGAAGTTATATCTAAGTAGAGAAGTTTAGAAGCTAAGTACTCACTAATTTTATATTAGAATATTTTCTTTTACATACTTTTATATATACTTTTGGTAAGCCAAATGACTTAGTTGATAGATAACTGGGCCTGAAGTTAGGAAGACCGGAGTTCAAATCTGGCCTCAGACACTTACTAGTTGTGTGCGCAAGTCATTTAACTTCTGTTTTCTTAAGAGGTATCCAGGTGGCTCAGTGGATAGAGGGCTGGGCCTAGAGTCAGGAAGACCTGAATTCAAATCTGGCTTCACATACTTACTAGCTGTGTGACCCACGGCAAGTCACTATGTTTGCCTTAATCCACTGGAGAAGAGAATGGAAAACTACTCTACTATCTTTCCCAGGAAAATGCTATAGACAGTATGATCCATGAAATTACAGTCAGACACAATTGAACAATAACAATACATGCTTTACATGGTTGTATTATTTGTGAATTTGCATAGAGTCTCCCTTAAAAATAAACAGTGGAGGAGGGCGGAGCCAAGATGGCTGCATAGTAGCAAGAGAACTCCATGAGCTTCCCCCATAACCACCTAAAATACCTATAAATTATGACTCTAAATTAATTTAAAAGCTACAAAACCCACAAAGTGACAGAGAGAAACAAATCTCCCACTGAAGGCAGCCTGGCAGGCCTATAGGAAGGATCCGTTGCATGGTGCTGGAAGCCAAGCCCACCCCCATGTGAGCCCATTGTTTTAGCCCCAGAGTGGCCCCAGCCAGCAGCAGCTGGAGTGGACTTCAGGAGAGTGGATCACCAGAGTGGTGATTTCCAGAATTATCAGCCCATGCCAAAGACAAAGTAAAATGTCAGTGTAGAACTATGTTGAAACCAGGGCGGGGGGGGGGGGGGGGTGTGTGTGTGTGGCCAGAGCACAGTCGAGCCCCTGCCTGAGGGGTGAGAAATAGCAGAGATGCTGTGGCCATGCAGTTGTCTCCACATGGCTGCTTCAGAGCCCCTGGCCTACAGATTGTAGGGGGACCAAGCGACCATTTAGAGGGTAATTGCTCTTGCTTTGACCTGCTTGGATTCAGATTGCAGTCTTGGGTGGTGGTCCTGGAGTGTGTGGCCAGTGAGCCAGAACATGTGAGGGCTGTAGAGAGAGCACCCATCTAATAGCTCCAGCAGCTGCAAAACCCCCAGTGATTTGGGCCATAGCTCTCTCAATTTTTGAAGCAGAGTTCTATCATGGCAAAGAGCTCAAAAGTCAAGTAATTGGCTGGCAATATGAGCAAGCAGAGGAAGCACAGACCATAGAATCCTTTTCTTTGGGACAAAAAGGATCAAGGCATGGAAGGGGAGGAAGACAACAAAATCAGAACTCCTGTATCAAAAGCCTCCAAGAAAAATGTGAACTGGTTACAGGCCATGGAGGAGCTCATGAAGGATTTTGAAAATCATGTAAGAGAAGTGGAGGAAAAATTGGGAAGAGAAATGAGAATGATGCAAGAAAATCATGAAAAGTAAGTCAACAGCCTGCTAAAGGAGATCCCAAAAAATACTGAAGAAAGTAGCACCTTAAAAAATAGACTAACTCAAATGGCAAAAGAGGCCCAAAAATTCAATGAGGAGAAGAATGCTTTAAAAACTGAATTTTACAGATGGAAAAGGAATTTCAAAAACTGAAGAGAATAACTCCTTCAAAATTAGATTGGAGCAACTGGAAGCTAATGACTTTATAAGAAATCAAGATACAATAAAACAGATCCAAACAAATGAAAAGATAGAAGGCAATGTGAAATATCTCATTGGAAAAACCACTGACCTGGAAAATAGATCCAGGAGAGTTCATTTAAAAATTATTGCTCTACCTGAAAGCTATGATCAAAAAAAAAGAGTCTAGACACAATCGTTCAAGAAATTATCAAGCAAAATTGCTCTGATATTTTGGAACCAGAGGGCAAAATAGAAATTGAAAGAATTCACCAATTGCCTCTTATAAAAGATCCCAAAAAAGAAAACTCCTAGGAATATTATACCCAAATTCCAGAGTTGTCAAGTCAAGGAGAAAATACTGCAAGCAGTCAGGAAGAAACTATTTGAGCATTGTGGAAACACAATCAGGATAACACAAGACCTAGCAGCTTCTACATTAAGGGATCAAAGGGCTTGGAATACAATATTCCAGAGGTCAAAGGAGCTAAGACTAAAACCTAGAATCATCTACCCAGCAAAACTGAGTATAATGCTACAGGGAAAAATATGGTCATTCAATGAAATAGAGGATTTTCAAGCATTCTTTATGAAAAAACCTGAGCTGAACAGCAAATTTGACTTTCAAATACAAGAAGCAAGAGAAGTATGAGATGGTAAACAGGAAAAAGAAATAATGAGGAACTTATTAGAGTTGAATTATTTACATTCCTACATGGAAAAATGATCATTATAACTCATAAGACTTTTCTAAGTATGAGGATAGCTGAAGGGAATATATATGTATATATATGTATACATACACATATATGTATGTATATATAAGTATATATGTGAGTGTAGACATTTGTATGTTCATGTATACATAGACAAAGGGCACAGGATGAGTTGAATATGAAAGGATGATATCTAAAAAATAAAACTAAGAGGTGAGAAAGGAATTTATTGGGTGAAGAAGAAAGGAAGCACTAGATTAGGGTAAATTATCTCATATAAAAGAGGCAAGAGAAAACTGATACAATGGAAGGGAAGAGCAGAAGGTGAAAGGGAATGGGACAACCTGATTCTCATTGAATTTGGCCTAAGGAGGGAATAACATACACACTCAATTGGGCATCCTACCCTACAGGAAAATAAGGGGTAGGAGATAAGAGGGGAGATGATAGAAAGGAAAGCAGATTGGGGGAGAGAGTAGTTAGAAGCAAACATATTTGAAAAGGGATAGCATCAAAGGAGAAAATAGAATAAGGATGGACAAAAATATAGTTAGTCTTCCACAATATAACTACTATGGAAATGATTTGGGTAACTACACATGTACAACCTATATTGAATTGCTTATCTTCCCAGTGGGGGTAGGTGAGGAGGGAAGAAGGAAAAAAAATCTGGAACTCAAAATTTTAAAAACAAATGTGTAAAAAATTGTTTTTTTTACATGCAACTGGGAAATAAGATACACAGACACTAGAGTATAGAAACTCATCTTGCCCTACTAGAAAGTTAGGGGAGTGAAGAGGGAGCATATAAGAGAGAACAGATTGGGGAATGGGTATTCAGTAGGCTTGCTATTTTGGGGCGGGGGTAGGGGAAAGATGGGGAGAGAAAAAATTATAACTCAAAATCTTGTGGAAATGAATGTTGAAAACTAAAAATAAATAAATTAAGAAAAACAAGAGAAAGAAAGGTTCCTGTAGCAGAATCAAGATGGCAGAGCAAAAGCAGGGACTTGCTTGAAATCTCCCCAAACCATTCCAAATACCTCTTAAAATTACTCTAAAGAAATTATAAAGCAGCAGAACCCACAAAATGACAGAGCTCCTGGGCTACAGACTGTGAGAAGACTGAGTGGTTGTTTGGAGGTAGATTACAGGGATCTCTTTTCTGGCACTTAGGCAGGATTCTGTTGCTTTGTCTGTGCTTGCATCTGGGTCAAACTCTTGGGTGAAGGTCCTGGGGTGAGAAGGTGTGCTGGTATGATGGAGCTTGTGACAGTGGTGGAGAGGAAATCCTCCTCACAATTCCAGGGCAGAAAAGAGTGCTTATGGTTACTCACAGACCAGAGCACAGACTCAGAGATGAGGAAACACCTCTCCTTAAATAATACTAAATTGGAAGAACTGAAAATTTACAAGTCCCCAGAAGTTTCTCTGAAAACAGTTGCACAAAACCCCTAAAGCTCGAAACAGTGCACCCTCCACACTAGAAACAGAACCCTACCTTAACAAAGAGTTAAAAAGTTAAGTAATTGACTGGGAAAATGAGCAAACATTGGGGAAAAAAACTCAGACTATGGAATCTTACTTTGATGGCAAAAAAAAGATCAAAACATACAACCAGAAGAAGACAACAAAGTCAAAGCTCCTACATCCAAAGCCTCCAGGAAAGATATGAATTGGCCTCTGGCCAAGGAAGAGCTCAAGAAGAATTTTCAAAATCAAGTAAGAGAAGTAGAGGAAAAATTTGGAAGAGAAATGAGAGTGATACAAGAAAGTAATGAAAAACAAGCCAACAGTTTGGTAAAGGAGACCTCCCCAAAATACTGAAGAAAATAACAACTTAAACATAGACTAGAACAAATAGTAAAAGAGGTACAAAAAGCCACTAAGAAGAAGAATGCCTTAAAAAGTAGAATTGGTGAAATGGAAAAGGAGGTCCAAAAGCTTGCTGAAGAAAATAATTCCTTAAAAATTAGAATGGAGCAAATGTAAGCTAAAGACTCTACGAGAAATCAAGAAATTATGAAACAAATCTGAAAGAATGAAAAAAAATGAAGACAATGTGAACTATCTCACTGGAAAAACAACTGACCTGGGAAATAGATCTAGAAAGAATTTTAAAATTATTGGACTACCTGAAAGACATGATTGAAAAAACAGCCTAAACATCAAGATAGCAAGAAATTTCTCAAGAAATTATCAAGGAAAATTGCTCTGATATACTAGAACCAGAGGGTAAAATAGAAATTGAAATAATCCACTGATCACCTCCTGAAAGAGATCCCTAAACAAACACTCTTGGGAATATTATAGTCAAATTCCAGACCTCCTAAGTCAAAGATAAAATATTACAAGCAGCCAAAAAGAAACAATTCTAATGTTTTGGAGCTACAGTCAAGATAACACAAGATTTATCAGCTTCTATATTAAAGGACTGGAGGACTTGGAATACAATATTCCACAGGTCAAAGAGGTAGGACTAAAACCAAGAATCAGCTACCCAGCAAAACTGAGTGTAATCATTGTGGGGGGAAAAGTTGACATTCAATGACAGAGAAATTAAATGCATTCTTGAGAAGCCAGAGATAAATAGAAAAATTGGCTTTCAAATATAAGACTCAAGAGAAGAATGAAAAATTAAATAGGAAAGAGAAATCATAAAGGACTTATTAAGTTCAACTGTTTACATTCCTATATGAAAAGATGATATTTGTAATTCATGAGACCTTTCTCAGTAGTAGGGTAGTTGGAAGGAATATACCCACACACCTATATGTGTATAT
>JAQQSV010007867.1:0-13912 GCA_028646515.1 Pseudochirops corinnae
TCTTCCATAAATCTGACAAGTAAACTATTCCTTGCTTCCCCAGATTATTTACAGTATCAGCCTTTATACCTAGATCATAAAAGCCTCAATTATTAACATAGTAATATATCAGTGTGTGTGCTTGTATATTCTGTGGCAAGGAATAGCGCTTCATTTTCATTCCCCAGAGGGAAGATGACAGTTAAAAATTCCAAGAAACAAACATATACTTCTATGTATAACAAAAACTAGCATTTCTGTCGTACTTCAAGGTTTTCAGACAGTTTAAATATTTTATCTTATTTGATCTTCACAGCAACCCTGTGAGGTAGGTGCATTATTATTCCTGTATCATAAATGGAGAACTAAGGCTGAAGGGTCAGCGATCAGCTTTAAGGTCCCACAGCTAGTATCTGAGGTAGGCTTTAAACTCTAGTCTTCTTGACTTCAAGCCCAGCACTCTATCCACGTATCACCTAACTGCCTCTTACACCAAGAATACCGCAAGCCACTAATTGAGGTAGTCATGGCTTAAGAGGCCCTACAGCTCAGTGTCTTTTTGTGGTTATTTATAGTTCAGGAGCTTTTTGCAGAAGCAGCTTCGTTAACTCTGGGTATTTAAAATTGGGCCCATCTTGAAGACGCTTCTTTTTAAGAATCTTTTCTTACATCAAGTTATTTTTCTTTTAGTGTTTGACAAGAGTTATATGTTGACCTTAGTTTGAGGGCTTTATATAGTTCAGAAAAGTAAATTTGAATAGGACTTCTTAAACTATATTTGCTTAGAAAAACTTTGGGAAATATGATCCTTTCTGTGTTTTACAATGGTGGATCTCTTGTGTTGTTACTGGCATAGTCTTCCAAGTGTTTGCAGTTACACTTAAAACCGTTTCTTGCCACCACTCCCTAAAATGATTATTGCAGGTTATCTACGTGTTATGTTTTTTTTCTTTTTAATGGAAAAGACTTTTTTTAACTGGAAAGTTTAACAACTCTTTCTCTGTTATCTCTGTGGATATCTAATATTATTTTATGTTGAAAGGTTTCAAAGTTGTAGAGTTATTTTCTTTAGACTTCGGTGATCTTTATTAATTATATAGAGAGTCGAAAGTGGTTTAATCAACTTTTCATTATCATGTATAAAGAATTTTAGTTCTATTGACTAACTCTTCTTTTGTTCATTCTGACCTACCTTGGCATTTATTATCATAGAATTAGGTAGTATAAATTAGGAAACACCTGCTGGACAATGGCCAGAGCCTAGATGGGCTTGAAGTTCTGGGCTTAAAATCCATCTCTTGTCTTTGGTGCCTGAGTGACGTTCAGATAGGTCACTGAATCTCCTTGGGTTTGAGTTTCCTCATTTGCAAAAAGAGGGACTTGGACCAGATGACTTCTAAGTTCCTTTTAGCTCTAAGTTTCAAATCCCCATATTTTCTTGAATTCTATAATGGTGCGAGTTTTGTGTTTGGAGGGCTTTACTTCCCTGAAAAATTACTAGAATTTTAATAGGAAAAAATCTGTGTGTACGAATGAAAAGTACAACGGATAGATTTCTTATCGCTAGCATTAAGATTTTATTTTCCTTTGGGTAGTGCCCATAGGAGTAACTTGCTTATGTGTTATATTTTTAGGCATAACTTCTCTATATATGCATTGTTATCTTAATAGGCCTACAAGGAACTAAAGACCATTTTAAAACAGACTGGAAAGGTCACATTAAGACACAATTATAGGGAGGGGCAGAGCCAAGATTGTATAAGTCCTTTCAAATTCCCCCCAAATGTTAAGATAACACCTAAAATTGAAATCTGAATGAGCAGAACTAATAAAAAGACAACTCGAAGGTTGGCAAGAAAGGTCTGTCTCCCTGGCGTGAGTGTGGAGTGCAGGCCATGCCCCAGCAAGCCAAAAGCAGGCCTTGGAGGTGACTGAATCGGCAGCGGGTGCTTCTGGAGCTTTTAGCCCACAGATGGTAAGGGGGACAGAAAACTGGTCAGAGAGATGTTACAAGGGACCATTTGGTGGCACTAGGAACAGGATTCTGTTACATTGCCCATATGTGGATCCAGGACAGAGTCTCAGGTCGGTTACAGTCTCTGGGCAAATAGGAACACTAGCACATCAGAGCTAGCTAGAAAGACCCTTCAGGAGAAGGGGAGGACCCTGGTCACAGTTCCAGGGTGGAAAAGAATGCTTGTGTGTACACACACACACACACACACACACACACACACACACACAGAGTAGGCATTTAATAATTGCTTGTTGTCTTCTCTACACACCCCTCTCCCCCCCAGAGATAAAGTCATGACTAAGGTAAAACAACATTATTAGCTGCTCTGTTGTCTGTCTGTGGGGAGTAGAGGTGTGGGGGAGGTAGCACGATAGAAAAGAAAAATGAAGAGAGATTCTTCTTTCTTTCCATGTAGTTATAGCAGAGTCTCATGACATCATTGCCTCTGCCTCCCCGATCTTCACCCAAATGTTCTCTATCGTGTCTTCTGCCCCCCTGGATTTCCTCATATACCGTACTACTCTCTCCCCACCCACACACCAGCCTGCTTTGACTCAGCTAGTTCCTTTTGTATAAGGAATAGCCTTCCAGATCCACAATCCAATCATGTTTTCACCACACCAGTGTCAGTAATAGGCATGAAGTCAAATTTACATCAACACTGAATAATGTAGATTTACAGTATCTACACAGAAGCAAACAAATGTCGTTACGAGTAAGTCAGTACATACGGATATGGACATTTATTTAGGCAGGAATCAGATCTACCATTTTGAGAGGTTTTTGGACAAATCTCTTACAATTCAGTCTTCATTTAAAAATATTTTTTCCAATTACATGTAAAAATAATTTAATACTCGTTTTTTAAAATGTTGAATTCCAAATTCTCACCCTCTTTCCTGACCTCCTCTCCTTGAGAAGGCAAGCAGTTTTGTGTCAGTTTCACATGTGCAGTCACGTAAAGCATATTTTCATATTAAGTCATGTTGTGAAAGAAGACACAGGCAAAAAAAGAAAAAGATGTGCTTTGATCTGCATTCAGATTCCATCAGTTCTTTCTCTTGAGGTGGATAGTATTTATCAAGCCCTTCAGAATTGTCTTGGATCATTGTGTTGCTGAGAAGAGCTAAATCATTCAGTCGATCATCGTACAATGATGCTGTTACTGTGTACGATGTTTTCCTCTTGTCATATCATTTCATTTAAGGCCAGGGATTTTTTGGTTGTTTTTTTTTTCCTGAAAGAATCCTGGTTAATCATTTCTTGTAGCATCCCAGAATCAAGAAGACTTGATTACATGTCTGACCTCAGTTACTAGCTGCTTCATCCTGAGCAAGTGACTTAGCCGTCCCTGCCTCAGTTTCTTCACCTGTAGAATGGGGTTAATGATAGCACCTACCTCCCAGAGTTGTTGTGATAAAATGAGATAATTGTAAAGCTCTGCACAAACCTTAAAGTTCTATATAAGTGCTAGCTCCTTTTATTAAAAGAGGAACTCATGTAAGTACTACCTAAGTATAAAAAACTTTTTTTCTTGCTTTTTTTTCCCAGAGTACTACACTTGGTTAGGAGACGTGGGCTCTTTCCTTGTCTTTCTTATTAATAGGCTATGTAACCATGAGCTCTTAACCTTTATGGTCTTGATCACTTCTCTATAAAATGAGGGATATTAAACTAGGTTATTGGTAAGAACATTTCTGGCTGTAAAATTATGTGACTGTTTCATCAAGCTACAGTGATAACTTGTTAGAGCACAGATCTGTTGGAGCAGAATGTTGGGTATGGTTTTTGTTTTTCTTTTTTTTACATGTAGTATGTATTGGGGAACTTGATTTTGCCCGGGTTGTATCAAAATCCAAGTAGTAAAGAACTGTGGCTTCTAGTATGTAATCGTTAAACATTGATATCTGTATCTATCTAAATAGGTATGGTGTGTGTGTGGGTGTGTGTGGGTGTGTGTGGGTGGGTGGGTGTGTGTATTAATGTATGGCAGTATTTTATTTTTTTTTTTAATTCTCATCCTTAGAATGAAAATAGCAATACTTTACCCAATGGAAAAAAATGAAGACAAGTCATATGATTTTATAAGGTCTTTTAAAATTATTAAATCTTTTGTATTATGGTAATGCCACCCATTTATTCAGTGGTCAGATTTCTGGCATCCTTGACCATGTAGAACACAGAATTTTATTTTTGTGAACTGGGAGGGTTGGAGGAGGGGGAAGGGAGTCAGACTTAGCCCAAAGCCTATTGATTTAGTACTTTCTATAAAATTTAATGATTTAAGCAAGCTTTACTATTTGTTTTTCTCTTGGTAACTCTCAATTCTTCCCTTGGTTGTGACAGACTTGCTGAGTGATAAATAGTTTGGAGGATTGGGGAGAGGAGAATGTGTGTTCTGTTGGAGCCAAACCACTGAGAGGAGGCAAGAAAGGAAGAATAAGAAAGACCATTTAAAAAATATAGCTCTCTGCTGAGAGAATCCCAGTGTGTGTGTGTGTGTGTGTGTGTGTGTGTGTGTGTGTGTGTGTGTGTGTGTGTGTGTGTGTGTGTGTGTGTGTGTGTGTGTGTCTTTAGCCAACTAACAGTAATGTGATTAAGGTTAATGATAAAAACAAATGATATTAAATACATTTTGTATATTATATCAGGAAATATTTCCATTAGAAAATTTTAAAATAAAGAATTCAAGGGAAAGAAAACTTCAGTTATCTAAAAAAATTGATGCCTTCAGAACGCTACATTTTCTAGAAATGTCAGAGTTGACCCATCATGCATCAGTTTTCTTAGAGTAGAGAACTATTACACTGGTGATATAGGTAGCTTAAAAGCTAAACCTCTTAGGAATTAGATTAATAGGAAGAGGCTTACTGAAAGTCTTAAATATCCTTATTTAAAGATTATTGATTGTGGTAACATATATTTTAGTTGGAAAATAACAAACTAAATCCAAATGTTCTCAGGCAGGGATATCTGGTCAAGGCAGTTAGATCAAAGATGACACAACCTTCAAAAACCTGGCTTATCACAGTTTCAGGGTTGACTGTGTTTTGAAGCCTTGGGTTGACTTATGAGTTAAGCATGCACATGGTTCTTCTAAAGTGTTGGATGTTATCTCTGGGCATTTCTGTTTAGCTTTATAGGCTTGCACGAAATTCAGATAACAAGAAAGGAAAATGTTTTTCCCCAGAATCGTATAAAATTAGTTTTTTCAAGGTCAGAAATTGAATTTGACTTTTTATTTTTTTCATTTTTTTATTTCATGTTTATGACTTTAATATCTTCTTTTTAATCAACATTCAGAACATAGACTTTTAATTTTTAGGTTAAAATTCTCCTGGGGCATAGTTTTGTATACTTTTCCTTATTGTCTTCCTAAAACTTCTTGCTTCCAGATGGAGGATGACCAGGACCATACTGTCTGCCATCATTTATGGTTGAGAGTGATGGGATTTTTTTTTTTTAAGTCTAAAGCAAAATATTAAAACACTTGGCTTGAGTAGCTGAATTAGTTCAGGGAACACACTTATTTAAATTACATTTATTTAATATCCACATAATCATAGTGAGTGAAACATTGGATTTGGAGGCCTATTTCCAGTTGGAGGAAGGAAGAAATAAGTATTTGTTACATACCTACCATATGGCGGGCCCTGTGCTAGGTACTGGGGGTGCAGATATGAGGGGGAAAATGGTCTAGACCACATACAGGAAGAGCAGAAATGGGGCAGTGGAGGACGTGAGGGGATGAAGGTACTCGGGGATATGGCTTTAAAGTCCAGAGGAGTTAGAGAACAGGGCCACGAGAAGAATGGGGAAAAATGTACTCTTTATACCTTTATGAAATTTGACAAGCTATTTTGATGGCGTTGAGTTGCAATTTGTAAAATTGATCAAGGATACCTTTCCATAAAAACAGTAGCCTCTCCCTGTCTTTTGTGCATTTATAAAGGATTTGTAAATGTACTGATGAAAGGGCAAGGGAAAGTACAAAGGGTTTTGGGTTTTTTTTGTTAATGTCAGAATTATTGGAGGTGATATTCCATCTCTTTACCACCCCTCTATCTCCAGCCCAGTTTGTTGAATAATTTAACTTCAATTACTATATCCCTTGGAAACAGGGAATAGAATATGTCAGTATTAGAAGCAGCAAGGTATTCAACTAAAAAAGTTAGATCGAAATAGGGACAATACAGACAATGGAGCCTAACAGTAGAACTTTGTTGCTCGAGAGTCATCTGAGTTTTTTTTTTGTTTGTCCTGTGTTTTTTTGGGGGGGGAGGGGCCGTGGGCTGGGTAGGAAGTGTTTCAGGAAGTTCTCTTATCACCTTGAGAGTTGATCTCTCTTGAAATCCCAAGGCCATTTCCATTAGCCTAAAATCTGCAGTTCATACTACTTGCTGTAAAACAACTTTCCCCACTTTTTAAAAAAAAGTGTATGGGTGATATTGAGATCTTTATGCAATTATGTTTATTCTGCTGTTAGTGATTCTCTACTTTAAGATTTAAATAAGAATAGTAAACACCTTGTTTTTATGTAACCTTTTTTTCAAAGCACTTTCACAGATGACACTTACAATTTTTTTTTCCTAGATATGACAGATAACTAAAAACCAGGTAATTAAAAATCCCTCTGAAGTCTTCGATTTTAAAATGATTCTGAGGTACCAGTTCCCGTGTATCAGATTGGCTAATATAACAGAAAAGGAAAATAACAGATGTTAGAGGAAATGTGGGAAAATTGGGACGCTAGTGCATGATTGGTGGAGTTGTGAACTGATCCAGCCATTCTGGAGAACAATTTGGAAACTATGCCCAAAGGGCTATAAAACTGTGCATACCCTTTTGACCCAGCAATACCTCTTCTAGGGCTGTATCCCAAAGAGATCATAAAAATGAGAAAAGGACCCACATGTACAAAAATATTTGTAACAGCTCTTTTTGTGGCAAAGAATTGGAAATTGAGGGGATGCCCATCAATTGGGAAACAACTGAACACGTTGTGGTGTGTGATTGTGAAGGAATACTATTGTGTTATAAGAAGTGATGAACAGGATGATTTCATAAAACCTGAGAAGACTTATATGAACTAATGCAAAGTGAAGTGAGCAGAATCAGGAGAAACATTTTATGCAGTAACAACGATATTGTAAGGATGATCAGTTGTGAATGACATAGCTGTTTTTTTAGCAGTACAGTGATCCAGGACAATTAGAACTTATGGAATCTGAGTACAGATCAAAGCATGCTTTTTTCTTGGTGTTTTTATGGAGGAAGGAGTCTGTGTTTTCTTTTGCGATGTGACAGATATGGAAATATGTCTTGCATGGCTGTACATGTATAAACTATATTAAATTGCTTGTCTTCTCAAGGAAGGGGGAAGGGAGAAAATTTCGTGCTCCAAATTTTAAGCGAACGTTAAAATTTGTTTTTACATGAATGGGAAAAAAAGATTAAATTTTTTTAAAAAATAAAGTCTTGAATTTTTCCCCTTTAGGTCAAGTTGACTCTGAACAGCGCATGACACGGAAGATAATGTTAACAGCAGAAGCAGAGGTAAGTAACTCCAAGCATCTCCGAGAATCAGAATGTAATAACTTCTTGCAAAAAATGATTGTTTGAAGTCACAGGACTTGAGGGTCTAAGTGTGAAGTTGGGTTAGACGTTTCTAAGTGTATTGTGCCTAACGGGAATTGCTAAAATGTTTTTCTGGTATCACTTTTGCCTCCTGCAATGGGCAAAACCAAGACTTAACCCTTGCGTAAGAAGAAGAAAGTTCCTTTTTATCTCCTTCCTCTCCTAGTCACCTCCTTACAGTTTTTGGTGATGTTTAATAAAATCTAATTGGATATCCACAGTTGGGCTTTTTAGCCTTTTTTAATTTTTGTCTTTGTCCTGTTTGGAAGGTTTGTTTTTTTTTTTAAATAGTATCATGCATTTAGAGCTAGAAGGAACCCTAGAGGCCATGGAGTCCAACACCCTCATTTTATAGGTGAAGAAACTGAGGCATAGAAAGTGACTTTCCTGATATCACATGGCTAGTTAATATCTAAATGAAATTTGCAACCAGGTCTTTCTGGCTCAATCCCGTCTTCTGTCCCCCATACCATTCTTCTATTCTCAAAAATAACCCCTTTGATTTTCTCTTTTCTGTTAAATTTCTCTCCCTTATAGAAAGGAGACTTCAAACCTGAACTTGAGTTTGAAAAAAATACCTCACTTATCTATAGTCTCATAAATTTGGCTTAGTTTCCTTTATCAGAGAAACTGTCTGCAAAGATTTTTCCTCCAAAGAAATTTCTTGCTTTCTTTTTGTTTTAGCTGCATTGGTTTTGTTTGTGCAAAACCTTTTATAATTCTATGTAAGCAAAATTATCCATTTTATTTCTTGTGAACCTCCTCTCTGTCTCTTGTTTGATTATGAATTCTTCCCTTATCCATATATCTGATAGGAGATTTCTTCTGTGCTCCATTAATTTGCTTATGGTATTACCCTTTATGTCTAAATTGTGTCCCCATTTTGAGCTTATTTTGGTAAACAGTATGAAATGGTTGGTCTGCGCCTAGTTTCTGCCCAACTACCTTTCAGTTTTCCTTGCAGTTTTGGTCAAACAATGAGTTTTTGCCCAAGTAGCTGGGATCTTTGTGTGTATTAAACACTAGGTTACTATGCTTATTTTATTGGCTTTTGTTTATTGTGTACCTAATCTGTTCCACTGATCAATCACCCTATTTCCTATCCAGCAACAAGCTGTTTCTGTGATTGATTATAGGTTGTTAGTAAAGTTTGAGATCTAGTACTGGTGGGCTACCTTCCTTCTTACTCTTCTCCCAGTCCTCTGGTTGATTCCTTTGATATTTTTGACCTTTTGTTCTTCCAGGTGAATTTTGTTAACAATTATTTTTTCTAACTCGATAAAGTAATTCTTTGGTAATTTGATTGGTATGACACTGAATAGGTAAATTAATTTAGGGAGTATGATCATTTTTATTATATTGCCTCAACCTATCCATGAGCAACTAATAGTTCTCCAATTTGTAACTGTGTTCATACAGTTCTTGTGTGTCTTCGCAGGTAGACTAGCAAGTATTTTATACTGTCTGTAGTTATTTTAAATGGAATTTCTCTTTATATCTCTTCCTGTTAGGTTTTGTTGCTGATGATTTGTGTGGATTTATTTTCTATCCTGCAACTTTGTTGAAGCTCTTCATTGTTTTGGTTAGTGTTTTAGTTGACTCTCTAGGATTTTCTAAGTAAACTATCATATCACCTGCAAGGAATAATATTTTTATTTCTTCAGCTAAGGTCTGTGCTTATTCACAGCTGCTCTTCTCTGTCCTAGATCTGTGACCTGGAACTGGGTAGTGGGTGACAGCTGAAAGATGGCTTCTTTCTCTAAAACTGTATCAACTCCTGTGGTCTGCTTGTCAAAACTTAAAATTAATAAGAAAATCCACTTTTTAGGGTAGCCCTCTGAGCCCTGTAAAACCTTCTTGAGAATTTGGAACTATATAGGTTATGAGCAGTATAATCTCAGAAAACAGAGAAAAGCTATGGAGAGTACGGCCAGTTTACACAGAATTTGGGAAGATAAACAGCTAAGCAAAGCTGTCTCTGTTGGCATTCAAAGATGGAACTGGAAGTGGATTACATACAGAAGAAGTGTGGACTTGCGGAGAAAATTTAAAACTTACCGAAGTGAATGTTGAAAACTAAATATAAATAATTTAATAAAAAAACCATATAGTTAAAAAAAATGTTGAAAAAATTTACAAAACTACTTCAACAAACTTTTCTCCCTCAAGAATAGTGGAACAGTATACTACATTTGAACCCCAACATGACAATCCCTGAAATGCTTACAAAGGAGGTAGAAATGTCACTGGGGGGGAAAGGAAGCAGCCAGAATGGATCTTGTATAGAGAGGATATCTTTGCTGCAGAAAGCAAAATTGTGAAGGCATTGAGGCTCTGAAAGACAAGGTTCTTGCAGGAGTGAAGGTATGGAAAAAAGAATATCAGTAACTACTGACTTCTGGGTCTACTCTACCATCTGTACCCAGAGCTTAATGAGGGTCATAAATAAACAAATGGAATATATCCTTGATGAGGGCATTAGTAGTAAGCAATGGACTACAACTTTTTGATCTCATATTAATCAAGATTATTCAGGACTTCTGTAATGTTAATGGAATTTAAGATCTTCCCATCATTAATAGGCCTCATGTGGAGCCCATTAAGGGAAGCTTCCTTAGGGAAGGCTTTCACACCTTCTGCTAATTTCTAATTAGGCATGAGTCATGAGGTTGTGATGCCTTCTGGCTCTAAGAAGTGTATATATACTCTGAGTTGGCATTTTGCTTTGGGGGCTTGCTTATGAGAAGGATCTTGTGATTCTCTGGTCTAGATTCTGAGTGACCGTATGTTCCCTGGTCTAGATTCAGAGCTCCCCAACTGTTCAGATGTAAAGGCTCTCTCCATCCAGGGATGTATATAAAGTGTATAGGCGATTCAGGCAGTTAGAGCCCTGTCTATTGGTCTTTATTTCTTTGCTTGTATTTTCTCTGAAGTTCAGGGTGCTGACTTTTCCCCTGGACTAATGAATGTAATTTAAAAAGATTGTTGACCCCTTAAAACAGCTGTCTTTCCTAGTAAAGCAGATCTAAGAACCTGTGCTAGCAGCCATTCTGGGTATGCTGGTGTGGTTGCTGCTACAACTTCTTAGGAGATACAGGGACAGAAATAGCCCTGTTCAGTTGGTGAGTCAATAAACAATTATTAAATGCCTGCTTTGTGCCAGGCCTTGTGCTAAGCCTCTCTAGGCAGAGGGTGGGAGGGCCCCTAAGGCAAGGAGGACTGAGAAGGTAACCTTCTGATGATAAATATCATAGGAGGCCTAACACAAAGGAGTATAGGATGGTCAGAAGAACTGTGTGTAGTGTATGTATCACTCTGAACTTTGGAGAGGATGCGGGTCAAAGTTGCATAGGATGAACAGGCAAGGATGGCTTGCAGTCCGCATTTCTAGAAGAAATTGCTGAACCAATGAGATCATAGATCTATTTCAAAAACGAGTATCTTGACTAAAAAGCCTTGCTAGGCTTGTTCTTTAAAGCCATCAGGCAGTAAATATTAAGGCACTTTGCTAAGCTCTAGGGATACAAAAAAAAGGCAAAGACCAGTCTCTGCTCTCAAGGAGCTTACACTTGGAGCAACAAATGCAAACAAATTATATGAAACAAGCTTTATACAGGATAAATAGGAAATAATTTACAGAAGGAGGGCCCTAGAATTAAGAAGGATTGGGAAGGGCTTCATATAAAATAAAGGATTTTAGTTGGGACTTGAAGGGAGCCTGGGAAGCCAGTAGACAGAAATGAGGAGGAAGATCATTCCACCCTGGAGTGGAGAGATGGAGTATCTTATGGGTGGACTAGTCAGAAGGCCAGTGTCACAGAATCGAAGAGTATGTAGTGGTGAGGAAAGTGTGAGAAGTCTGGGAAGTTAGGAAAGGCCCAGTTACCTATGACTTTGAACCCCAAATAGAGGATTTTGTATTTGATCCTTGAAGTAATAGGGAGCCATTGGAGTTTATTGAGTAGGAGGGTGACATGATTGGGCCTGTGCTTTAGGAAAATCATGTATGTGGCTGAATGGAGGCTGGATTGGAGTGGGGAAAGACTTGACGGCCAGACTCACCAGCGGCTGTTGCAGTAGTCCAGTTACGAGGTGGTGAAGGCCTGTACTGAAGCCATGAAATGTTGAGGTATCAGATGTGGAGGGATGTTGCTGAGATGAAATCCACAGGTGTTGGCAGCAGCTTGAATGTGGTAGGGTGAGAGAGTGAGGACTCCTTGCTTGTCAACCTGAGCCTTGGGAGGATGATGTCACCCTCAGTAATCGGGGAGGGGGAAGGAGAAAGACAGTGAGTTCCATTTTGGTCTTGTTTAAGGTGTGTCTGTCTGTTGGACATCAAGTTCGAGATTTCCAAAAGGCATTTGCTGATGTGAGAGTAGAGGTCAGCAGAGAGGTTAGAGCAGGTTAGCGTAGAAATAACCATTAAACCCATAGGAACTGATGAAATTACCAAGTGAAGTAGAACAGCAGAGGGCCAGGCTAGAGGCCTGAGGACACCCACAGTTTGTGGATGTGATGTGGTTGAGGATCTAGTATGTAGGAGTTAAATAAGTAGGAAAACCAGGAGAAAGGGGAGTAACAAACAAGAGAGAGTGAGTGTGCAGCAGTGTAAAATGTTGTTACAGAGGTCAAGCCAGGTGCCTTTACCCAGTGAACAGGCAAGCAGAAAGGTGGCTCGCAGTTACAGCTCTTAGAAGGCTTACTCTTTGAAACAAGGTAGATTAAAGAACAGTCTGAGGTAAATTCAGATCCCCCAAATCCTGTTTTAATGGGTAAACTATCGTCATTAGCTTATATCTAGGTCACATTTACATTCTCCCTAGTATTATCTGCTTTGGTGAATGTGAATTTGGTGATAAATGAGAGGCATTTCAGTGGAGGAGGAAGGGCTGTGTCTTGGGAGGCAGGACCAGGGTCAGACTCTCCATCTCATTTATTTATGTGACCTTGCACATCCTTTTCCTTTTCAGTAAAATAAGAGAATTGGACTAGATGGACTGTGAGTTCTTCCCTGCCTCTAGTTTGTGATCCTTTGATTCCTACTTTGTGTATCCTGACTTTCATTAAAAATACTCCTTTAGAACAAGGAGACAGTCTTAGTCCACTCAGCATTTTAAATCAACAGTAGCAAAGGATATTACACAATTCAGTAAGTGACCAGACTGTGAGCAAGAATCAGATGACAGAGGGAATTGCAAATTAACATAGCTCTTCTTCAGTGTTGACATTCTGAGTAATACATTCGAAGAGGTTTTTTTTCCCCCCTAGGACATTGAAAAAAGTATGCTTACATGATTTGATACTTATTTGGAGTAAAGATAGTATAGAAACACAAAATAACCTGTATATTAAAACTTATGGTACTTAAATCTTAACAGAATTCATGTAGTAGTTGAGAAATGAGTCTGGTACAGTAGTTCCCAGGAATTTTCTGGCTAGAAACATTTCAGGATTTGACTGTTTCATAATATTCCTCTAACTCTTGTTAGTTGTGTGTTAGTCTCTGCTTTTGTCCCATGAAAATGTGACTTTGCCTTTTCCCCTATTTTTTCTCTTCTGCCTGATTTTCATGTTTAACATGAATATTATGTAAATGAGTAAATCTATAAAATACTTTTATTCTATAGAAGCTTTTATGGAGAAAATATCATTTCTGTCCCTTGGAATTGAATTTATCTAATTAAATTATTGAGGTAACCAGCACAGCACTAGGCCAGGAATCTTGTCCATATTTGTGTTTTATTGGTACTCATTTTTTCTTTCTGTCAGGAGGATCTTGAGAAAGTTACTTATAACTTCATTCATTTTTCTTCCCTTTTCCTTCTCTCATAGTCAGTAGTCAACAGCCTCTTGAGTTCTGAATGTCCTCATGTGTAAGACAGGAATAGTAATTTTCTTCACAGGGATGTTGTAAGTATCAAATAAGATGATGACAGCACTTTGGAAAAGTGTAAAATGATATAAATGTCACTTGTTTAAGTGGACATTGAGGAAGATTTTTAGAGAGAAATACAAGCTTTCTTTAAGTCTCTAATCAATTTTGGATTTATGTGTTTATTGATTTGTTTTTTAGCAGTACATGAAGTATTGAAAAAACTAGATGAAGAATAAATGATAAGAAAAAACACAACTTGATCAGAGAAAACTGTGGTGCCAGCCAAGTGGAAGATGGTTTTGTTCACTATTGAGATTTTTTTTAATTAATTAATTAATTTTCTTGTTTACATCACTCATTTCCATGAGATTTTGAGTTACAAATTTTCTCTCCATCTTTCCCCT
>JAQQSV010007868.1:0-13911 GCA_028646515.1 Pseudochirops corinnae
GGGGGGTGAGGGAGGAGGAGAAAGAACCTGGAATCTGGAGTTCCACAATCAAATTTTATGAATATGTATCTATCTTTCTATCTATATATGCAATTATTATTATTATTATTATTGACTACACCCAACTGGAACT
Source organism: Pseudochirops corinnae (assembly GCA_028646515.1). NCBI lineage: Eukaryota > Metazoa > Chordata > Mammalia > Diprotodontia > Pseudocheiridae > Pseudochirops > Pseudochirops corinnae. The sequence continues at coordinate 134 of JAQQSV010007868.1, forward strand.
TGAGATACACAGGCGCTGTGGTTGGGAGATCCATCCTGCCCTACTGAGAAGTGACATAGGAGAGAATAGACTGGGGGAGGGGGGACACACTGGGATTGCTGTTTTGGGGCGGTGGGTGGGGGAAAGAGGGGGAGAAAATATGTAACTCAAAATCTTGTGGAAATGAATGATGCAAACTATAATAAAATTTAAAAAAAATAAAAAATAAAAAAAAATAAAAGAAAGTCATTGTAGTGATTGAATAGAAGATGAATTAAAGTGAGGAGACCCTGGAGGCAGGCAGGTCCACCAGCAGCTACTGCAATAGTCAAGGCTTTCTCTCTTCTTTGCAAACTACCCCACCTAAGCTTCTTTTTCATAGCCAATTCTCATTTTCAGCCTAAAAGATAAATTGCATTTGTCCCATAATCAGAGAATAATTCTCGTGTTCATTTCTTTCCATTACACCACAATCTGTCATCAAAATGAAGAAATGAATCAGAACCCTGAATTATCATGACTAAAAAAAAAAAAAAAAAAAACTCTCGTCAGTAGACCTATGCACGGCAATTACCAAGACAGACCTGCTTCATATGAAAGTACAAAATCCTCTTTCTTTCTTTTTCTTCACTAGAGATTCCATTGACATATGGATAGATTATTCTAAAACAGATATATAGGATGTAGAAGTGGACATTTGAATAAACATTCGTTAGGTTTTCTTAATGCTTTTAAAGTTATGGTAAAATCTGTGTTTTTGTTTTCAAAGATTTGATATTTTTTGTATGTCTTGAAAAATGATCCCTCAATACCATAAAAATAGCGTTGCCTTCAGCATGATTCTCCTCTGTACTTACTTATTTGCCTTTAATGACTCTTCCTGTTTTTGTCTTCTTTATTTCAGTTTCTACTTCTTTATTTAGTTCAACAAAAACTAGGTTTTTAGAATCCGAAAGTGGTAACTTCATTGCCATTGATGGAGAAAATAACTTATGGCAGATATCTTGAGAGATTTTTTCTGTTTTTCATCTGCTTGTCACTTTACTTCTAATTTCATCCTTAAAAGATCTTGGAATGATCTAGCATATTTTAATCTCTCTCTAAACTTTCTGTAAATTTGTTTTCCGCTCTATGCTTCTCGTAGTTTTTACGGAGCAATATTGTCCATAACCTTTTACCATTTTCCTTCATAGGATTTAACAAAGTAGGTAATATTCTAAGTCAATGTTTTTCTTTATTTTCTAGAAATATGGTTTCTCTTGCTCCTATGGCTTTGTCACTAGAGTAATTGACTTACAACAGATAAATTTCTTCCTGAAAGGAAAATACGTTCTTTGATATCTATTCTTTTGTCCATTGCTCATTTTTCAGGGTCAGTAGCTTTCAGTTTTGGATTAAAGTTTCATTTCTTACACCTGGGCTAAAGTCTCCAAAATACTTTCTTTTTGTTTTATTAGTAGCACATTTACAAACACTTAAAGGTGTTTACAATATTTGTAAACTTTTATAACACTTATATTTATAAATTACTCCTTATAATATTTATAAATACTTAAAGACTTTAAACCAAGCTTCCCTCACAACCACCCAGTATTTTAATCCTAATTTTATACTTTTTGATTAAAAATGCTATAATTTTTTAGTGTTTTGTTCCTACTGAGTTCCTATATTTGTAGCAATCTCTAGAATGGACTTTGCCTGCAGTGACATAGAGCCCTGTTACAGAAAATATTTATTTACCCCAATTTATTTTGGACAAATCAATCACTTAAGCCTTCTCAACACAACAGATGATCTCCTTGCCAGGACTCAAGCATCTGAATATGTTCTTATGCTACTAAGAACTACTAATGATAAGAAATTACTGCCAGTGATCCAACAGGTTGTGTTCCAAAAACTGACAGTCAGTTATTTGGGATGTAAAGGACAAGTTCAGTCCATAGATCATAGTATAAAGTAAGAATAAGTGCCCAGGTTTACCCACTGAACCCTGACTAGCATATAGTGTTTCAACTACTTCTTTAATATATCAAGATTCTGTGATTTCATCTGTGTAGATTACCCCCCAGACATATTGCAACCCCTCTTTTACTTATCAGAGGATCCTCAAGAGTTTCTCTCTCTGATAATTCAACAGAACTTAGTCAAACTTGCCTTTGGAAAGCAGATATACAGTCTATTCACTGGGCTCAAGACTGAACCTATTGGCACAGCTTTTCCTTTTTTCATTCGTGAAATATTTATTAAATACCTAGTATCTTTCTGACATGTAAAAATGTGGTGGTGAATAATAGAATCACAGGACATGAAAGCTGGAAAGGTTGATATGGCTATGAGAATCCAAGGAGATATAAGAGGAAGATTTTACTGGAAGTTTGTTACTTTATAAGTTAAGTAAAACATCCTGTGGCTTCATAGTTTTGGTTTGGTTTGGTCCAATTCTATCAGCTGAATCCCAAGATGGCCATGTTCATCGGTTCTTTACCTCTCTGTGGAGTTAATCCAATAAAATCTCTGAAATAAGTCTTACGGATACCTTGAATCTGTGTTTCCCCAAACGGGGATTCAAAAGATCTCCCAACTCCTACAAACACATTCAATATATAAGATGAAAGTTGGGTATGGGACAGCCCTCATTTCACCCTTCATAAATTGCAGAAGATGCTAAGTACTTATAGGAGAATACAGAAATATGAAGCACTCAAATAGCCAGTCAGTTCTCTCAGAAAGACAACTTCATTTGGAGTTGCTATTTGGGAGCTAGATGGTAATGGATAGAACACTGGTCTGGAGTCAAGAAGAACTGAGTTCAAATCTTGCCTCCAACACTGTGTGACCCTAGACAAGTCACTTAACCCCTCTCAGTCACAGTTTGCTCATCTGAAAAATGGGGATAACAATAGCACTGATTTCTCAGAGTAATTGTCATGGTCAAATGAGATCTTATATGAAGAGCATTGCCAACCTTAAAATGCTATATAAACTCTGGGTCTTGTTGTTATAGCAAACCTGTGGTAGTCCACTGAGTCTCGCTTTCCCACAGAATCCTACATAGACTGCCCAAGATTCAGACCATCTTGTGGTTATCTCCAAGTGGGAAATATACTTCAGAGCTTGGTCAAGAAGTAAGCCTATTCAGAAGTAAAAGCAGGAAATTGTCTGAGCTCCCACTCCAACCTCCAACCTCCAATACCTGTAAAATATGACTCTAAAAAAAATTGAGAGCTAGAGAAGCCACAAACTAACAGAGTGAAACAAATCTCCTGTGGAAGGCAGCCTGGCAGGCTAACAGGAAGGGTCTATGACACAGAGTTGGGACCTCAGCACCATCCCACATGAACTGTGCAGTCCCAGACCTGGGATCTGATCAGATCCCAACCAGCAGCACAGACTGGCCAGAACAGACATCAGGGGAGTGAATCACCAGCAGCTGTGGTGGCTTTCAGACTTCTCAACCCATAAATGCCAAAGAGAAAGTAAAAAGTCAGTGGGGAACTCTATTGAAACTGTGAGATGGGATGAGCGCGATATGGCCCCTGCTACTGGACAAGAGGTGGCCGAGGTACTGAGGCTACAGCTGCTGTCATGGGGCTGCCTCCAGAGCTCCTGGCCTACAGATTGTAAGGAGATCAAGTGACCATTCAAAGGGCAATCACTCTTGCTTTGACCTGCTTGGATCTGGATCACAGTCATGGGTGGTGGCCCTAAAGTGAGAAATGCCAGGGTGTCAGAGCTTGTGGTGGCTGTAAAGAGGGTGTCCTACCCAGACCTCTGGGGTTTGCAAAAACCCCAGTGATTTGGGACACAGCTCTCTACACTCTGGAAGCAGAGTTCTACCTTGGCAAAGAGCTCAAAAGTGAAATAATTTGCTGTCAAGATGAACAAGCAGAAGAAGCACAATCAGACCATAGAATCCTTTTTAGCATCCAAAAAGTATCAAAATATGGAATGGGAAGAAGACAACAAAGTCAGATCTCCTGCATCAAAAGCTTCCAAAAAAAATATGAATTGGTTACAGGCCATGAAGGAGCTAAAGAAGGATTTTGAAAATCAAGTAGGAGAAGTGGAGGAAAAATTGGAAAGAGAAATGAGAATGATGCAAGAAAATAATGAAAAGTGAGTCAACAGCCTGCTAAAGTGCACCCAAAAAAATACTGAAGAAAATAACACCTTAAAAAATAGACAAATTCAAATGGCAAAAGAGGCCCAAAAAGCCAATGATGATAAGAATCCCTTAAAAAGCTGAATTGCCCAGATGGAAAAGGAATTTCAAAAAATCACTGAAGAGAATAATTCCTTCCAAATTATATTAGAGCAAATGGAAGCTAATTACTTTATAAGAAATCAAGATACCATAAAACAGATCCAAACAAATGAAAAAATAGAAGACAATGTGAAATATCTCATTGGAAAAAACCACTGACCTGGAAAATAGACCCAGGAGGAATCATTTTAAAATTATTGGACTACCTGAAAGCCATGATCAAAAAAAGAACCTTAAAATCATCCTTCAAGAAATTCTCAAAGAAAATTGCCCTAATATTCTAGAACCAGAAGGCAAAATAGAAACTGAAAGAATTCACCAGTCACATCTTGAAAAAGATCCCAAAAAGAAAACTCCTAAGAATATCATAGCCCAATTCCAAAGTCCCCAGGTCAAGGAGAAAATATTACAAGCTGTCAGGAAGGAATAATTTGAATATTGTGGAAACAATCAGGATAACACAAGATCTTGAAGCTTCTACATTAAGGGATCAAAGGGCTTGGAATATGATATTCCTGAGGTCAAAAGAGCTATGATTAAAACCAAGAATCACCTACTCAGCAAAACTGGGTATAATGCTTTAAGGGAAAAGATGGTTATTCAATGAAATAGAAGACTTTCAAATATTCTTGATGAAAAAAACAGAGCTGAACAGAAAATTTGACTTTTAGATACAAAAAGCAAGAGAAGCATGAGAAGGTAAACAGGAAAAAGAAATCATAAGGAATGTATTAAAATTGAATTATTTACATGCTTGCATGGAAAAATGATAATTGTAACTCATGAGACTTTTCTCAGTATGAGAATAGTTGAAGGGAATATGTGTGTGTGTATGTTTGTGTGTGTGTATAGGAGGGTGTATGTGTGTATAAATACATGTGTGAGTGTGTGTATATGTGTGTACATGTATACATAGACAGAGAGCAGAGGATCAGTTGAATAGGAAGGGATGATATCTACAAAATATTATTAAGAGAGTGGAAGAAAGGAATATAATGAGAGAAGGAGAAAGGGAAAGATAGAATAGGATAAATTATCTCATATAAAACAGGCAAGAGAAAACTGTTGCAATGGAAGGGAAGAGCAGGAAGGTAAAAGGGAATGGGTCAACCATAGTCTCATTGAATTTGATATCAGGAGGGAATAACATACACTCAGTTGGGTATCTTACCCTACAGGAAAGTAAGGGAAAAGGGGATAAGAGGGGGGATGATAGAAGGGAGGGCAGATTGGGGGAAAGGGTAATTAGAAGCACATACCTTTGAAAAGGGACAGGGTCAAAGGAGAAAATAGAATAAGTGGGGGGTGAGGTAGGATGGAGGGAAATACAGTTAGTCTTTCACAATATAACTACTATGGAAATGTTTTTTCACAACTACACATGTACAACCTATATTGAATTGCTTATCTTCCCAGTGGGGGTAGATGAGGAGGAAAAAAAAAAGGAAAGAATCTGGATATCAAAATTTTAAAAACAAATTTTTAAAAAAATTGTTTTTTACATGTAACTGGCAAATAGAATATACAGGCACTGTGATATAGAAATACATCTTGCCCTACTACCAAGTTAGAGGGAGGATGGGGGGAAGATATAAGAGAGAGATTGGGGGAAAGGGTATTCAGTAGGCTTGCTATCTTGAAGGGGGGGGAGGGAAAGACTGGGAGAATATTAGTAACTAAAAATCTTGTGGAAATGAATGTTGAAAAATAAAAATAAATTTGATAGATAGATAGATAGATAGATGATAGATAGATAGATAGATAGATAGATAGATAGATAGATAAAAAGAAGTAAGCCTATTCTTTTCACAATTGAGCTGTCCGGGTCTTTGCTAGCTTTGCTCTCCAGATAGGATACTCTACAAAAATCATATGACTTGTCTCCCTTTTTTCTTTAAAGAGTTTGATAAGTAAGAAACTCTCTCTATACAAGGTCACTAAATTCTTGAGTTTAGAAAGTCTCTAATTTGTTATTCCCCTCAAGGCAAATCTCAAAGCTGGTCCTACCCAGGAAATCTTCCTGGTATGGTTAGAAAGCTAGATTGCAGGATCACACCATTTAGAGAATAAAAAAGTTCCTCTCAGGTATAGGAGGCGATCTTCTGTGGCTTTGACTTGTTGGGTGCTTTCTAAGAACACTGTTGAAAGACCAAAAATAACCAATGAGAGTTCTATGAGCATGTCAACAGCTGTGAGTGTGCTACCCCTGAATGACCCTTCAGGTGTCATGCAAACAGATGTCTAAATTTCCCATGTGCTTCTATTCTAAGTTTCCATCAATAGCTCTAAGGCAAGCACACATTTACTTTCACATATGCCTCAAATATCCACATTCCCATCTCCAAGTAAAAACCCCATTGCTGAGGTTTGTATACTATCGTAAAATACCAAGATGGTCTTTTCTAATACATAGCAATGGGTCAGAAAACAGATTTCAAGGCCAAACTCACTTCTACCAATGGAAGTTGGCCAAGTTATTTTTTTACCAGATTAACTCCATGAATAAAAAAGTAACAGTTTTCATTGCTGTTTGCCTCTCTGAGCAATAGTTGTACCAATATTCAGAAAATGGATATTTAACAATGCTAAATGATTATAGAGACCCTACCAATCACTAAGAAGAATTGCCTTCTTCCTCCTTTGGGAGTTCCATTTCTTTAAGGTAATTATACATAAAAATATGTTTTAGAAATTCAAAATCACAGGAATACACTATCCCTAGAATCACTGACTGGCTCCAGCCAACTCAACTGGTATTTCTTTTGCTTTAGGTTAATGGCTGACTGCCAATACATCTGTCAACAGATTCTTCTCTGTGCAGTATATAATTTTATTAAAGGTATAAAGCCCAGCACATTCTTTGGGATGTTCAGTCCCATAAAAAAACATAAGGTATCATTATTTCTAAATATTGCAGTCACCTTTTTCCATCAATCAGAAACTTCACTCAATTTTGTCTAGAGGAGAATGTGTTATTGACACCTGATGCATTGATGAATAGTATATAAATATATAGTATTAATATGTAATAAATAGTATAGCTGAGAATGCACCCAATGGGAATGAAGACAACCTTGCCCCCAAGAAATAATGAAGATCAATGCTGTTGAAGAAATCCAGAAGCCAATAATTCAGGTTCAGATGAGCTCAACTATTGCACTACAGGAGCTTGAGAACATCCATCATACTCTATCTCTTCCCTTCTCAGGTATCACATACTCACAGTTGTTGACATGCACATTGCTCACTCATTGACTATTTCTAGTCTTTGAATAGTGTTCTTAGTAACCACCCAACAATCCAAAGCCACAAAAAATAGCAAAGATAACAAAATGAATCAATATCTTTAACTATATTTCTAAGAATCCTTCCATCCTACCCCATACCTATACTTTCAAAAAATCATTTTCATTTCTCTGGTGATTTCAAGCTTGGATCTTTTTTTAGCCCAATTTTTCTTCATGGGACTGCTAGCCATGAAAATGAGGACTCATGGATTATTTCTGATACCAGCTTGTTATGTTTTCCAAAATGTCTACAAGAGTGAGATGTAGAGTATTTCATTGGGTAGTGTCCTAGGAATAGAATCAGGAAGATTTCAAATCCTGCCTATGATATTTACTAGCTTCATAACCAGAGTCAAGTCAATTAACTTCTCTCAACCTCAGGTAACTCTCTAAGTGATGATAAGTTATGAATTACTTGAGATTGGTTTCAATGGAGGGAATCCTCCCATCCAAGTCATTTTTTTTTTATCCATACAAGAGAAAAAATAGATATCAGCTCCACCCCGAGTTGGTAAAATGGGTTCAGAAGTTTATTTCACCTACAGCATGGGATAATGCTGAGCTTAACCAGAGGGGTACAAAAGTACTCCCTAAGTATAAAGGGGCTAAGTAGAAGTGTTAAAGCACAGTCGTTTATGAAATAAACAATGGTTCCTACAAAGATTTCAATTCCTACCACACATAAATACACATGGGCACACACACATACACATGTATACACACACGAGCACATACATGCATACATGCATACACATACACACACACACCAATCTCTGAGAAAGTTTATTTCATTAGTAGTTACTAAGCACTATGTGCCTGATGCCATGGTCGGTACTGAGGATACAAAGAAAAAAGTGAAACCTGCCATCAAAGTTTACATTCAATCAGGAAACAACATACGTGTATATGAGCAGAAACAAAATTTCTAAACAGTCAATCCAAGGTAATTTGAGAAGGGAAGGCACTAACAAGTGGGAAAACCAGGCATGGCCCCCAAAGGAGGTGATGCTGGAGCTGAGCCTTAGAGGAAGCTGGGCAGTCTAAGAAGTAGAAGGAAGGAAGGAAGACATTTGCAATTGGCAAATGACCACAAGATATAAACAGGTAGTTTTTAAGGAGGAAGTCTATGCTGTCAATAGTTATTTTTCAAATGCTCCAAATAACCTCTAATTTAAAATGCTAATTAAAATGCAAATTAACTCTTAGACTCTACCTCACATGAATCAAATTGGCAAAGTTGGAAAAATGGAAAATGACTAGTATCAGAGGGACTGTGGGGCATAATAACACGCTATTGGAAGAATTGTGCATTGGTTGAGTTCTTCTGAAAAGCAATGTGTAACTATGCCCCATTTAGTAACTTTGGGGACATAGTTTCCATGTATGTATCTTTGAATCCACTAATACCTTTACTACATACATGCCCCCATGAGATCAAAGAAAAGAAAAGGACTCATGGGTACAAAAATACTTATAGCACCTCTTTTTTTAAAATAAGAACTAGAAACTAAGAGAATGCTCTTTAGTTGGGAAGGATGGTTAAAGAAATTCTAGTATTTGAATGGAATTGGATGGTATTGTACCACAAAAATGGTGAAGATGTGTTGTCAAACCTGATAAGGTTGGCATGAACTGATCCAGAGTCAAGGGATCAGATACAGGATAGTAATTTATACAATGGCAACAGCATTGTAAAACTAATGACTCTGAAAATTTTAAGTGCTCTGATCAATGCAATAACCAATCCTGATTCCAGAGAACTGATAATGAATAATGCTACCCACCAATTGACAAAGGTAATGGGCTCCAGTTACAAAGGGAGAAAAATGTCTTTGAATATTTTTGCTTGATTATGCATAGCTCTTCAATGATTCTGTTTTGGGTTTTTTTCTAGTTTGAGAAAGGAGATAGAAGGGAGGTGAAATTATTTTTGTTCATTGAAAAAAAGTGAAAATCTAGGTGATTTTTTTTTGGGGGGGGGGTTAAAGGAGGGTATGCATTGCAGGCACTGGGGGACAGCTGTCAGGCTTCTGATTTCATTTAATTTCCATAGCCTTTAAGAGTACTTAAGCATTCTCAAATCACAGAACTGGGGGAATTCATTGATCTATAGCCTAACCTATACCTGAAAAAAGAGCCTCTTCTACCATGTCTACCACATAGTCATTCATTCTTTTCTTGAAGCTGACAAGGGAGAGAAAGCCATCCCAACAAGGAAGGCAGTCCATGCCCTTTCGGGACAACTAACATTAATGGAAAGCTTTCCCTTCACCTAAATCAGCCTTTCTGAAGCTTTCACCAATCCTTCTTAATTCCATCCTTCAAAGCCAAACAGTGCAAGTCTAATCTCAATTTCCTAGTATAGTCCTTCAAATACTAAAATGTTCAAATATGCTCAGACATGTCCTGACTCAGGCTTCTCTTCTCCAGGCTATATATCCCTAGTTCCTTCAATCTATATATAACAAGGACTTAGGGTCCTTCACCATCATAGCCACCCCCTCTTCCTGCTCTCCATTTTATCAGGTTTTTTTTTCCCAAAATATGACAATCGAAACTGACAACAATGCTCCACGCATGTGATGACCAAAGCAAGATCAAGATAAAAAATTATTTTAAAAACCCGAGGCTGACTCTCTTGTTTCCCACATGTGTCTGATTAGGGGCAACAGGTAGAAGGCTGGGTGTAATTACTCAGAATGTGAGCAGTATTGGAATATATGTTGCCATTTCCTTTATATATGGATGGAAGATGATTCTCCTTCTCCTCATTCTTCCCCCAGTGCTAACTTGGACAGGAGTGTATGCATTGACTGGGTTTATAAACAAAGATTAAAAAAAAAAAAAACTCATCTGAGATGGAAAGGTAAACTGAGGGCCAACTCAGAGGGCTCTGATAATCACTCTTTGAGAGTCTCCTACTTAATAATTGTTTACACTTGCCTTTTGGGGGGCTAAAATGATCTACCATCAACTCCTCTAGTTCTTCCCTCTACAAAAAATAGTCCATTGATTTTTCAAGAGGTGTGTGGATTAGAGTAATCTAATCAAATTACCTCCAAATTCCTAGTGAAACTGATGAAATCCTGCCTCTGTTTGAATATAATGTATATTTTAGTAAGTAGCAGTAATACGTTAAGTCATTTCAGTCATACCTTCATTTGGGGTTTTCTTGGAAAATACACTAACATGGTTTGCCATTTCCTTCTCTAGTTTATTCTATTGATGAAGAACTGAGGGAAATATGGCTAAATGACTTGCCCAGGATCAAACAACTAGTGTCTGATACAACCCAGTCAAGTGCTCTATACAGTGCACCACATACCATTATGACTTTAGCATAATGGATTTTTTCAGACAAGCAGGCACACATGTTGGAAAGCTATTCAAACTTGTTTTTTTCTTCTTAAAAATAATCAATTAGCAAATGAAGATACTTTATGACAAAAACCTCATGCATAATAAAAGTTACACAGACTGTACATCTGGGTACTGCTTAGAGCAAGTCAATATCCTAATTTCTTCAAATCTTCACCCTCCCCTCCACTCCACCACAGATTTGGAATTGATATGGGTCCTAGGAATCCTTGGACATGTCAAATGTGACTTGGTTTTTAGTTCTCCTTTGTCCCCTTAGAATCTTGACGCATTAGATAAAGAGACAGAAACTCTGGAGGAATTCTAACCCTGGGACTCATGGCACAGGGCATGAAGTGACAATCCAAATGAACCCTGGTTCTGAAGGTACTGGAAGTCAGGACCTGTTCTGATCTGGGACTCCCAGGATGTTCCTTTCCCCAGTCTGGTTCTTGGCCATCTGATTCAGGAAAGGGAAATCTAAATATGTTTGCCTTTAGCTATAACATAATGGGAACAGAGTGGGTGGGGTTCAAGAACTGACCTCAGCCAAAAGCCATGGCACTGGCATAGGTCCTAGTGTTCCTTTTACATTGACCTTGACCTTCCTTACAGTCTCCTCACTGTAACTTAATCTTCCTCACTTCAATTTTCCACTCCCAGGCCTAATCTAACTTCCCAACAGCATGATGGGAAAAAGAGAATGAGAAGGAACATGTGTAACAACTAAACAGTGAACAAGTACTTGTTAGTCTCCTACTATGTTACAGGTAATCTTCTAGGCTCTGGATGTATGAAGACAAGAATGAAATAACACCATGCCCAAGAAGCTTACATCCTATTGGAGGAAACAATATGTTCATATGAGTGACTACAAACTTATACACAAAATGAATAGACTGCCTAAGATCAGAGAGGTGCCTGAAGGTCAGCCGCCAGGAGTTCTGTCTTGTTTTACCACAAGAAGGGAAAGACGTGTTGCCGAGAGATAGAGGCTGGGATCTGGAGTGATTAAATCACAAAGATTTCAGTACAAAATTATAGCCAACATGAAACATGGAGCCCGTAAAGGCCCTCATTATTCTAAGTTAAGTCAATGACTTCTCTAATCTGGCTTCAGACATTGGACAAGAGGCAGCAAGGACTGAAGAGAGAGCACAGGGCCCTGGACCTGAGTCAGGATGATCCAGGTTCAAATCCTCCTTTAAATACTTATTAGTTGTTTGATCCTGAGTAAATCACTTAATCTCTCTGGTTCTTAAATTACTCATCCATAAAATGAAGGGTTTGGGCTCCATGTTACTCTAAGCTTCCTTCCAGATTAAAATCTATACATCTATCATTTTATGACCTTTCTCTCTGGATCAGTGGGGGGGGTAGCACTTTAGAAGCTTTAAAGTCCTAAAGGAATGTGCTATAATTAATTAGCATGTTCATTATTGAGTTTTACATTAATATTTATAGCTCAGATTTATATAATGATTTGAGATATAAAAAAAAAAACGCATACATTACCTCATCGGATGCCCACAGTAGCCCTGGAATATAAGGATTATTGTTATTCTCTTCTAAAAGATAACAAAACTTTGGCTCTGAGAGGTTATGTGATTTCCCCAGTATCACACACATGGTGAGTATTTGTAATAGGAGTGAACAGGAAGTCAAACATGTAACCCCCAAAATTCTGAGTTTGCCTGGACTTCATGGGAGCAGAGACTATGCCCCATCTTTCTCTCTTATTCTCATCTTAGCATAATGATTTACACATAGTAGAAGTTTAATAAATGGTTGTTGAATTAATTAATTAGCGGCTTTGTTCCCTGAACCAACTGTGACCAATTGCCCTCCCAGCCTGATCCTGCCCACATACCCTGGTAACTCATTATCTCCTGGTGATGGTGCTGAGCCAATCACTGTCAGGAATTCATCCCCGTCCTACTCTCCAGTTCTTTCTCTCCATTGCCACTCTGCTTCTGAGGTAAAGATTCTGAATCTTCTTCTTTAGATACAAGAGTGTCACCATGCTGAGTCTAGCAGAGTTCCTGGCCTAGGTTCTCATGTATGACTCTACAAAGCCATCTTGCTTTTCTTCTACCCATTCATTCATCCACCTGAATTCCTGAGCTGCTCTCCCATCTGTTCCAAATTCCTCTCCCTTGGTCTCCACAAAGAAGCTTGAATCATAGTGGTAGGCATCATGCAGGAAAATTATATTTATCATCCCATCCATAGAATGTTAAAATAAAAGGACTACAATATGTATTTCTTTAAAAAATACCATTGATACATTGCCCCTTATCTGAGAAATCACATTAGTCCAAGTCACAAGAATTCTCCTTAGAAAACAGTGAGTTTTGTTCTACTAAATAATAACTCACGCAGTCAGTTATTCTTAAGATATTTGATCATTAGTCATTTATAATTATTGTGATTCATTTTTCTATTTATGTTTCTTCCCCCTCTTGGGAAATATTGTCCTCCAGGAAAGAATAAAAATTTCTAAGACCACTTTATCTACATGAATCTATGGCACAGGTTATTACTTGAGATGTTCTCAAGTTTGGTTGTTTGTTAAGTGTTTAGACTGTATGTCATGATAATCTCACATTTATAGAATTCTTTTCTCAGAGCAATCTTGTGAGACAAAATAATGACATATTTATAACTGGAACAGGGACCTTAGTAGTCATGGTAGTTTGTAATGCTGAATGGAAGGAATTCCATCTATGAGAAGAAGACAGAGAGAGAGGGGTCTGGCCTATACATGAAAGCACAGATCCTTGAGCTATGGAAAAATCTACATCATACATTCTTGTATAAACCAAAGACATCCAGTACTGATGCATTTTTTAAGATATTCTTAAACTTTCCAATCATGTACTTGGATTACT
>JAQQSV010007869.1:0-13911 GCA_028646515.1 Pseudochirops corinnae
TGGCTGTGCTTGCTTTGCTTCTTTTGCCTGCTCATGTTGCCAGTCAATTACTTGACTTTCGGGCTCTGTAGAACTGTGCTTTCAGAGGGGAGAGCTTTGTCCCAAATCGCTGGGGTTTTTGCAGCTGCCGGGGTTATTAGGGGGCCGCCATCTCTGCAGCCCCCACCAGCTTTGGCTCACTGGTCACACACCTCAGGACCACCACCCAAGACCAAGATCCTGATCCAGGCAGGTTAAGGCAAGAGCACTTAGCCTCTGAATGATCACTTGACCCTCCTGCAATCTGCAGGCTCAGAGCTCTGAAGCAGCCATGTGGAGGCAGCCGCAGGGCCACTGTACCGCTTCTTGCCCTGGGGGCAGTTGACTGGACCTGCTCCTTTCCCCCAAATTTAGCCAAGTTCCACTGACCTTTCACTTTGTCCTTATTTCTTATGGGTTAATAATTCCAGAAACCGCCACAGGTGCTAGTGATCTGCTCCTCTGAAAGCTCCAGCCGCTGCTTGTCCTGGCCACCCTGGGGCTACAGCCCCATGTTCATGCAGGGGTGGTCTCAGCTCCCAGCATGCTGGGATGAACCCTTCCTGTCAGCCTGCTGGGCTGCCTTCAGTGGATGTGTTTCTCTGGCATTTTGCGGGTGCTGGAACTCTAAAATGTATTTAGAATACTATTTTATAGGTATTTGAGGTGGTTATGGGGGGAGCTCCCAGCATTCTCCTGCTTCTATGCCTCCATCTTGACTCTGCTCCCTATGCATGGTTTTTTTCAAAAAACAAACTGTCATTTGGTTGGCTGAAGGACACCTAGTGAGAGTGAACTCAAGTGTATCCCCAGGAATTCCAATCCATTTTACAGAAAGACAGATGGTATAAAGATGTCATTCAGTTCTGATTTCCTGAACCCTTTCCAGGGACTTATCTCAGTCTACCCATAATTCATTTTCCCAATAAGTTTCTTTTACATCAGTAGTCGGTACTTCAGCTAGTCAATAAAGATTTATTAAGTGTCAGGCTAAGCTGTAGGGGCACAAATGCAAAAAAGAAAGACAGTCTCTTTCCTCAATGAGCTTACAATCTAATGGAGGAAGACAACAAAGACAAAGAAATCATGAAGGGAATTGGAGGAGGGGAGAGGAAAAATCCAAAGGTGGGTAGCTTGAGAGAATGAAGAAATGGCTGGACTGGGCATGCTCCTTAACTGGGGATTCTGGGAGGAGTTCTTGTTCCATCCTTCAATCAGAAGGTTCAAGGGGTGGAAGGCATGATGAGATGGAAATTCCAAAGCTCATGTGATCTTGCAGGACGAAGAAGTTTGAGGGGCATAACCACTGAGTCCAAAGGAATACAGCTGAGTGAAAAGTATAGAGATAAATGGTCTCTAATGGTGGTTCTGGGAGGAGTTCTCTGACTCACATTCCAATCAGTGGGAGGGAGAGAAAGAGGGAATCTAGAGCCAGAGGATACTTACTAGTTATCAACTGGTTCTCTTAAATCTCACCTGGTGTATCTTTTCAGGAAATGAACATCAGGGGAAAATAGATTTTCCACCTGTTTCTGTTCTAAAATGAGTGCTATTGTCTCAAAGGGAAAAAAAAAAACCAATTTTTTAGAATGTCTTTGTTATATATTTCATCACACAAATGAATTTCTATTCTCCTGTTTTACAAATGCAAAGAGCAGGAAGTTACTACTGTGCCCTCCTCTCTTCAGCATGCCTCTGTTCTTGGTTTGCTGGCATTTCCAGAATGTAAGACACAACTCTAGATGCTTAGAGGAATACCAAAAGGAATAATACCCAAAGTGACAGAGGGGATGGAAGGTGTGCACAGAAATAGGTATACAAAGGGAGAGGGGGCAGGGAGTGGAACTGTGATTTCACTGGTTTAGCTAACCCCCAGGTGAGGAAACTCACTCTGTGAATTTAGCTTAGAACTTTCCCTACAATGTCAAGTCTTAGAGAACTGCTATAGGGGTTTACAAAGGGGTTTATTCTCTTGCCCAGGGATACACAACCATTAGTTAGAAGCAACTTTGGAGCACAAATCTTTCTGGCTGTGAGACCAATTTTATCCACTATTCATAATAATAATTAGCATTTATAGAATGTTTTAAATCTACAAAGTGTTTCACAAATATTATCTTACTTCATCTTTACCATGCCATAAGGTAGGTGTCATTATTATCCCCATTTTACAGATAAGGCTGAGAGATTAAGTAGAAAGTGTCTGAAATAGGGTTTGAACTCTGATCTTCCTGACTCCAACTTTGGGGCTCTATCCACTGTGCCACCCAGCCTACCTCTCCTACACCACACTGCCTCTCTGTAATACAAAAATGACCATAGAATACAAAAGGGATGAACAAATGATGTGCTTTGGAAACTGAAGGCAAGGAGAGATCATTTCTGCTTGGGGAATGATAACCTACATAGTGATAACTCATATGGACATTAAGACTTATGGAGATCATTAGTACAGGTACCATTGTCTCCATTTGGTAGGTGAAGAAATTGAACCTGACAAAGGTTAATTGCCTTGCCCACAGTCATTTATCTGGTGAATAGAAGACCTGAAAAGTAAGTCCAGATTTTCTGTTTCAAGTTTACAGATGGAGTGAACAGCATGGAATCTGTGAAGAATTAGTAGAATTTCAAAAGCTAGACTGGAAGAAAAGGTGGTGGCATGGTAAGGTCTTTCCAAGCCTACGTCATACCGCCATCTAACAGGTTGCAAGAGGTAACATAAACCCAATCACTTTCCTCCACTTTTCATTATCATTCTCATAATAAGATTATATATAATCTTCTATAATTGTGTTCAGATTGCTAATATCCTTAGAAAGATGTTTGGATCAAAGTTAGGCAAAGGACAATAAGTCCAGTCTATGTCCAAATTATCACTGACTCTGGATCTCTGCAGTTTTATCATATCATGCCAGAAACAGTAATAATGATTCCCCAAACGGTTCAGTGAAGTCCTCTTAGTTTATTCCTCCACTGAAGAGAGAAACCACACCTTATTTATCTTTAAACACCAGAACCAGAGACGATCCCTTGTTTGGAGAAGGTGCATAAGAATACTTTCTGCATGCATGCATGTCTAAAATAACTAGCATCTTATCACACCCCAATAGAAATATACTTTAAAACTGATGGACATTAGACTTGTATGGGCTCCAAAGGCCTCCTAAATTCAAGTCCTCATGTCATTCCATCACTTATTAGTTTCATGACCTTGGGCAATTCAATTCACCTCAGTTTACTCACTGGAATGGAGAGAAGGGTAGAATTGCAACTCTTATACCATCAACTTCCCAGCATTATCTTGAGGGAATCACTTTTTAAACCTTTTCAAAGAGGTTGTGAGTTCTTAGCATTGTCAACGTGGACATTCCCATGACCCATGAAGGTCTGCAATAAATCATACCCCCGAAATAATTCAGCAACAAGAACTGTGGATTTGTGTTTTATTATTTATCTACACAAAGGGAGAGTGGTGGAGAGAATATATAAAAAGATTTCTGGTCATTTGCACTACAGTGAAATTACCTTTAGACTAAGTCTTTTTGCTGATGTGGATAATCTAATTCAAGTTTGAAGGAAGAGTTTGATTAATTTAAAGTGGCATTTTACAAAAAAAAATTCCATGAAGTATAAATCTTTCTGAAAATATAATCCATTGCCAGTATATATCTAAAATATATATCAAAAGCAGGCAAATTCAAGGCAACAGAAAATTAATCTCTTTAATGTCTATTCACTGGCTTAGAAAAAATATGAAGATCAATTGTCCCACATATCAGAAAGAAGTTCAAGGCATGGAAAATATACTTGTAATGGTCAGAGGAACAGAGATTTAAAGGGACCTCAGAGAGAATAATACAATGGCTTCATTTTACAATGAGGAAATTGACACTTGAGGTCATAGAGGCAGTAAGAGTTGGAGGTGGGATTTGAACCCTTGTGGTCTGACTACTTAACCAGTGTGCTCTTCACTACATCATGCTAACTCTCAGTAGGTCAGGAGTGTACTACAGGTCAAAAATTAAATTAAGAGTCTTTCATTTGGGCTTGCTGTGTGGGAGGGCTTGGCTTAACTGTTGTTTTGCTTTGTTTTGTCTTGTTTTTCATTAAGTAGGGTGGTGTGGGTGTTATTACTGGAAAGAAATTGAAGTATAAAAAAAAAGAAGGAAAAGAAAAGCATTGATAGATTTAACCACCACGGGGCACTGAGAGCCACTCACTCAGAGTGTTCTTGGGTGGAACCATGTTCTCTATCACAGAGTCAACTTCCTCTCAACTTTAAGCTCTACATCTTTCTATTAGGTGATGCTAACTCACAGTCAAAGGACCTCTGGATTTGAGAATTTAGATCTCAAGTCTTACCCACTGGCTAAAAACATCACCTCTCCTTACCTTCTTTAGACAAATCCTAATCAGGTGTCTGGCATAATGGAGCTGTCTCTCTATGGAAACAGACATGCATGCTCAGATATTGTAAGCACCATTTAGTATTAACATAGAAGCAGTAAGCCAATAAGTGGTAGATGCATAGGCATTCTATAACTAATTCAAGTCTACTAACCACATGGTGTGAAGAAGCCTTTTAAATTTTGGTTAGGTCGTTAAAGAACTGAGTCAGCTTCAGCCTAGTGTTTTCCCTCATTTTCTTTGGCTGTAATCTGTTGATCTGACTCTTTTGGTGATCTCAGTGGGAAGAGACAGTGCTATAAGGGAGAGGCTTGGGGCCCTCCCCTGCAAAAGCCAGCATGTAGCCTGTGAAATATAGGACCGGCTTCTTTTGCCAACCCCATTGTTAGGGGGTGTGTGTGTGAGTGTGCGTGCGTGTGTGTGTGTGTGTGTGTGTGTGCAGCATGCATGCTAAGTAAAAGGACACTCCAGTATCTTAGCATCCTAGAATCCAGATTTTGCAGCCAGTCCAGCAGTGATGCCCACGGGAATTAAGAGCGAAATTTAGGACCCATCCCAGTGGCAGCTGATGCAATGACTCATTTGCTCACTGGACAATTGTGTTGCATCTGAATGTGAATGAACTTGGACAGAGCAATATTATGTAATAACTGAGCTAAGAGTGAACCTACTCTATCCAGAGATCGAGATAGGATAGGAGAGAATGTGTCCCATAGATGTTTGGGGGAAAGGAGACCTTTGCACTTTTATTCTTGGTATGTTGTTGAAGTAAATATTCCTTTGTAAAAACTAATTTATGTTAAGTGGTTCAAAGAATCCTGAGGACTGGAGGGGAAAGAGGGGGAACAACCCATCTGGCTCTTGGAGAGAGCCAGAGCATACTTGAAACACAAGCAAACCCTGCTCCCAAGGAGGTTACATTCTGATAGGGGAAGAATACATGTAGAGAAATGCTAAAGAGATGAGGAAACAGTAGGGAAATGGTTCAAAAGCCTGGAACCCAGCAAGATAGAACAAAAACTCACCTCTAAATTATCTGGATACTTATCTCAATAGGTCAGTGAGGTGGCCCATTGGACAGAGCATGGAATTTGGAGTCAGGAAGACCTGAGTTCCATTCCTTCCTCAGACACTAAGTAGTCTGTCTTTCTGGACAAGTCACTTAACCCGTGTGTCTCAGTTTTTCTGTACATAAAATTGGCATAATAAGAACACATACCTTTCAGGGTTGTTGTAAGGCTCATATGTAAAGCATATTGTAAACCTCAAAATACTATGTAAGGTCAGCTGTTATGATCTTCCATTAAACTCTCTCAGAGTCTCTTAAATGAACATTGTAAAAAAAAAAATAAGTAAATTGTAGAAGACTTTTGATTCACTTGTGACTGTGGGAAAACAAGAGATTTTTATTCTGTCTTTTCCCTTAATGAAATAGTATAATAAAAAGTGCTATTCCACCAAAATTAATTCCCCTTGTTCCATATTAGATTTTAAAATTCCTTTGAGGATAGGTAGCTAGCTCCTTTATAAGTTCCTTAAGGCAACTAGGTGATAGAGCTCCACCCAAGGAGTCAGGATTCTGATCTGAATGTGTGACCCTGGGTAAGTCACTTAACCCTGTTTACTTAATTTCTTCATCTATAAAATGAAAATAACAGCACCTGCCTCCCAGGGTGGTTTTGAGGATGAATCAAGATAGTCTGTTTAAAGTGCTTAGCCCTGTGTCTGACATTATATAAGCATTATATAAATGTGAGTTATCATTATCATTATTAATTATGAGGAATGATTTTAAATTGTTAAATTTTTTATACTATTAGATATTATTAAAACTATTAAATACTTAGGGTTTTATAGGGTTATTTTTGTCTTCATACCCATAGAACTCAGCACACTACCTTATACATAGTAGGTGGACAGTGAAAATTTACTGAACTAAATTGGAGTGAGTTCACCATCCAGGTTAGAATCGTGTAAAACATTGGCAACTACAAATCCAGGCTACCACTTAAATGATGGGCTGAGTACTTTCTAAGAAATGATGCAGAAGTAGGCTTGGCCTCTCCAATTTGTAGCATACAAAGGTCACAGAGGGATTTCTAATGTTTAGTATGTTGCCTAGGCTAGAAATTAATTTGGCAGAAAGCTCACACAGGGAGTCTGCAGCTGGTTAGCTCAATGATGTAGAACACAGAGAATTAGAGCAGCTTTTTCCTCCTGTTGGCTTGTTGGGGCTGCCGTGTGAATGAGCTGTAGGTGAAAGCTGCTCCATAATTGCTTCTTCACTCCCTTGGTGCCCCATGGTTATTTGGTGATGAGGCTGAGTAGGAGTAGAATGTACTTTGTCAGCGCCATCAGCCACCTGCCAGCCCCATCTGCTGGTTCTTACCGCCTGCACTCTCCTACCTTGAATGTGGGGCTGACCTGTGCCAGAGACCACAGGTGTATATTAATTCTCCATCATTTTGTTTTCATCTTTTATTTTATATATTTTTTAACAGAACAAATTCCACTGGCTTGGGTCCATATGCCAACTGTTTTCCATTTCCCGACAATGAGGGCTCAAACAACCAAGGCACATTTCTCGGGCTATGCTATAGGTGGTGTGGAATGGGGTGCAGTTTTGCTTTTCTTCTATGAATTAAGAGCACTTTAAATATACTTTAAAAAAAACACAAGTGATAATCTTTCTCAAACTGAAGTCTTCTTATTGACTTAAACACCCATTTTGTATCACTAAGAGGCAGCCTAGACTTGGAGTCAGAAAGCCCTAGGTTCATAACCTATCTTGGACATTTCTCCAGATGTATGACCTTGGACAAGTCCTATAACCTCTTTCAGTGTCAGTTTTCTCTTCTGTTAAATGAGAGGAACTGGACTCAAAAACCTTAAGAGTTCCTTCTGACTCTAGACCTATGATCCTATGAATATCTGGGCTTAAAGTCTGATGACAAATTAGAGTTCTAATCATGACATCTACCATCTACATGATCAAGGACCTTTCCATTTCTAAGGCTCTTGCTTCCTCATCTGCAAAATGAGCACAGTGATATTTTACTGCCTACCTTACAGGGGGTGGACAGCAAAGTCTCTCAAAACTTCAAGTTCTCTGTAAATGTGAATTATTGTTTGCCATCATCTTTTTTTTTTTTTTGAGGCAATCAGAGTTAAGCGACCTGCCCAGAGTCACACAGCTAGTACGTATCTGAGGCTAGGTTTGGACTCGGGTCTTCCTGACTTCAGGGCCAGGGCTCTATCTACTGCTCCACCTAGCTACCCTAGTTTGCCATCATCTTAAATTAATGGTATTCCATTCATTTAACAAAATAAGAATGACCCACAGCTGTTAAGGACCCATTATATGCAAGGCATTATGCTAGGCCTAGAAATATAGACAAAGAAAAACAGTAAAAATAATCAACCGTCTGGTGCTAAACAACATGCCTTCTGCTAAGGGATCAACCATGTAAGTAAGGGATCATCCATGTACATACACAATGATGATGGCTCCTAAAGGACCTGCCACTTCTAAATCTATAATTCTATTACTTGAGGAGAAAGAGAGAGGTCTAAAGAACTAGGGGGAGTCAGGAAAGGCTTCCCAGATGAGGCTCGCCAGAGGTGAGTCTTAAAGGAACATAAAAATTCTCAGAGGCAGAGGTGAGGAGGGAGAGCATTCCAGGCATGGGACACAGCCAGTGCAAAGATACAGAGATGGGAGACAGAATGCTGAGTTCTCAGAACAAACATAATTAAGCAGCCATTACCCTTGAAGATGATCCCATCCAAACTCCTTATTGTAGAAACTTAAAGAAGTGACCTCACTCTCTGGAAGTTACAAGCTAACAGCAAAGAAAGGAAGACTTTTAAAAATCTCTTACCCATTGGTGGCATACTTTTTCATATTCATGTACATTACAGAAATTCACAAAAGGCTGATCCAGTCCAGGGATGCAATAATTCCTTACATAAGTTTCTTAATCACATCCAGGTTTCACCATTTTTTTTTTGAAGACTAAAAGATGTAGGAAAAGAGCCAAACTCAAATCCCAAGAGAGAGATCTATTCAGAAATCTGATTCCGGAGCTAAGACCCTAAAAGGGCTCACTGCTCCACTCCCAGATAAACAAACTCTGCCTTGAGGAAGAAAAAGGCAGCCCAGTTCTCCAGAATCAGCATCTCCCAGAGAACTTCTTATGATGCTTTGAAATGTTAACAAGGGAGATAAGTACTACAGGACCTTATCAGCAGGCCTTCAAACAGGCCTCTCTTTGTGTTTCATTGGTCCTTTAAAGTTAGGCCCTCTCAGCTGCCTTCTGTGGTATCTGAATAATTCCTAGAGAAATGACAAAATCTACTGGGGGTCCTTCCTCCAGGAAATCTCACATGTGAAGTACAGGTTACTTCCAATGGAGAGGAAGGATGTGGGAAAAGGACATTGGAAACTCCCCTCTTTTGTATCCTGGCCTCAGGAGAGGTGAGTAGAGCTCAGTTTCCTATAGTCATAGCTGGAAGAGACCTCTGAGGTCATCTAGTCCAATTGGCTCATTTTGAAGTAAAGTAAATGAAGCTGAGAGTGAATAAGTGGCACACTTGGTAAGTGCCAAAGTTGGGATTTGAACCCAGGATCAGTGAGCTCTGTTTCCACAACACCACTCCAGAATGCTGCCTCTCTTCTTAATCTCAATGGGCCCAGCCCAGAGGACCATATCTGACAAGTAGCATTGGGCTTCACCTGCACAAGCCTCTCAAACAAAGGTGTTGGAGAAACCAGGGGGTGCAACAGGATCCTGTCTCAGACACTCCCTAGCTATGAATCCCCAGGCCAGTCACTTAACCCATTTCTCAGTTTCCTCATCTATAAAAATCAGGATAATGGTAGCACCTATCTTACAGGGGAATATTGTGAAGATCAAATGAATTAACATACAAAAAGTGCTTTGTAAACCTTAAAATGTGTGTGTGTGTGCACGTGTATGTGTGTGTGTTAGCTAGTACCGCACTCATTTGGAGAACAGACCGCTAACATCCAAAAAAAGCAGGAAACTGTAGGAGCTGATTTTAAGAGGGCCCTGTGTTTGAATATTAAGAGAGACTGGAGAAATGGTCCTCTGCTCACGGTAGACGTGGTGCAATGTGATTGATATATGATGCCCAAGTACTTTGTGTCTCATAGGAGTAAGCTCTCTAGGACTGGCTGCAATAAGAATAAGTTTTATTACCTTTTCATAATAAGACAATAGGAATAGGTTTGTCAACTTAGTACAAATGACTCCATTTTGCTGTAAGCCTCTGTTTCACGATTGAATTGTTTTGAGAAAGTTGTTTATCTTTAACTTATGTTTCAATACCAAGATAAGCACCAGAGTTATCACATAGTAAACAAGGTATATGAGCATGTAAAACAGCTGATACACCTATGTGCATCCTCTGATCGAGCAGACCACCAATGGGAAAATATTGCAAACATCTCTATCATTGTTATACCCATCAAGTTATGTAGTAAATGAGTTAGGAACACTCAGTTAGGATGACAAGAAACCCACTGGGGGCTCTACAAGTCTACTCCCGGGTTGTAGCTGGGACTGACTTTGGCATTCTCTATCCTTGAGACTTGAACGGCTCATGATCTCTTGGGGGCAGTGTGAGCGAACTAACTGGCAGAGATTTCCCAGATGAACACCTCTGAGAAAGACACGTGGCTTCCACCTGGGCAGAGAGGGATTGTTGTCACTGGTCTGGTACAAAAGAGACTAAGTAGAACCTCTATGATTCAGGGTGGTAGTTTGTTCTTAGAAGAGGGTTATTGTTTGCATGTTTTGACTAGTTTGATTGCATACATTTTGAAATATAATTCTAATTAGTGTTTGCGTTGCACTAGTTGGCATATGTATGGTAAATGCTCATGCATTACCTTTACCCAACATTAAATAGAGAAGTAATTAATTGCAGGCACCATGATAAGTAAACCCAGAAGCAAAGATAGCTGGAAATAGAGATGCATCTTCCAAGGGGGGAAGATAATCAACCAAGTCATCAATCAATAAGCATTTATTAAACACCTACTGTGTCCTAGGCACCATGCTTAGTGCTGGGCACACGAAGGCAAAAATGAAATAATCCCCACCCTCAAGGAGTTTATATTATGTAGGGAGACAGCATATATGTATGTATGTATATGCATATACATGCACATACATGTGTGTATGCATTCTGTACACACATATATATGTGTATATGCTGCTAACAGATCATGTCCCATTTGTCCAGTAGCTCCTGACTGTTAGAGAGATATCAGACAAATTTTCCCTGTATTACTACATCACACCAACAGATGCCAACCCAGGGAGTTGCTATGCCCAGTGGGGTTTGTCATGGGTGAAAAGTCATGGATGAATGACCTGCCCACATTTCTGTCTAAGATCAACAGGGCAGTGACATGAGTTCTCCTTTGCAAAGTTGTTTTCCTTAAAAGTTTTACTCTGTAATATGACTAATACATAATTAGGATTTTATAATTCATTATTACATTAATGAGTCTAAAACTGCCATTGTGAAAGGAAGAAAATCAAGTTTTGTAGGCAGAAAGACCTAGGCAAAGTTCTAAAGTCCAAGAAGTTTCTCTTTTGTTTCTCTTATTTCCAAGACATTGGTACCATCTGTAATGCCAAGCAAAGTCAACTTCCAAGGTTTGGAATACCAGTATAGCAACTCTCCATTTATTCAGTGACAAATTAAGGCAAAACATTCACAGAACAGAGAAAATCAAAATACAGTGTAACTCAGTCATTTAGCAAGTTCTCAATTCAATCACAAAGTATAGAGTCAAAGTACCCCACCCCTGGCTTATACATTCATTTAGTTAGTCACAAAGTCTCTATTCTCAAATGGAAATTAGTTTCCAATCATAAACAAAGTACATTCATTTGGTCAGTCACAGAGCACAAAAAGTCAAAAGTTTCCCACCAATGGATCACAACTGAATTACAATTATCATCAGTTAACTCCAAGCACCTTGTCAAAAGGGGCAGTGGAAAGCACAAAGGCTATCTACCCCTAAGCTACAACAAAGTTAAGATATCATCACCGCATTTAATACCCAAGGAGAGGTCTTTTCTTCATCTTGACCCAAGGCAAGTTCTCAGCAATCTCTGTTCCTGGGAAGACAAAGCTTGACAAAGCCACAAGATACATTGCCAGTATCCTCATCAATTCACTCTCTACCTACAGAACAGCCTCAGGACCCCTAAAAACATCAGCAAGACCCTCTTCCAGGATTTCTGTAAACATACAACAAGAAAATCCTCCTTCAGGGCTTCTGAACCCACAGCAAGGTTCCAGGACCTCTACAACAGCAGCACTGTCCTTTACCGGCAGGTGAATCTGGCAAAACATCAAAAGAGACAGAAAGTACCAGCACCACAGTCATGCCTCCTCAGTTCTCGGCAGCTCCGGGTGGCAGCTCTCAAAAGCCCTGGGCAGCTCCAACTGACCCTCAGCAGTCTCTTTCAGCAACTCTGGCCCCTGGCAATTCTCCCTTCTCTCTGTCTCCACAATACTGCTCCCCAAAAGTTCCTCTGGCTTCTCTCTGCTTGGGCTTCTCTCTAAATCCACCACACCAGCTCCTCCCAGTTCAGCCCTCTCTCTTCATGTCAATAAGTCCATCCCACAAGTGGGATTCACAAGCTTTGGGTTTTAACACTTAACCCCCAAACCAGACTGATACAAGGGGATCTTTAAATTCCCTTACCATTATACCATCTTATTGTCCCACATATTAAAAAGTCTTTGAGGTCAGGGGTTATGTTTTTGCCTTTTTTTGTATTCTCAGCACTTAATGAGTACCTGACACATAGTAAATGCTTAATTCATATTTGTCGACTGGCTTTTAGACTATCTAGATTCTCATAGCCTCCATTTCCCTCCCCCCCCTTCCCCCAGTGCACTCCCTTGGCTCCTGATCTCTGCTATTTTTAATGAGAGGGAAATATAAGGGAATGAACATTAGACTAGAATCCCAGAATCTCTGAAATGGAAGGATATTGAAAGGTCATCCATCCAACCTGTCCCCAAGAAGAAATGCTCCATACAACATTCCCTACCAATAGTCATTCAGTCCCATTTAAAAACTTTTCCTTATAAGGTACTCAGTAACCCCTAAAGCAATCCATTCTACTTAGTGATAGCTCTAATTGTTAGAAAGTTTTTTCCTTAATATGAACAGGCATTTTTCTAAGGAAGAAATCCAATCTATTGATATCAATGTGAAAAAAATGCTCTCAAACACCAATAATTAGAAAAATTCAAATTAAAGCAACACTGAGGTTTTTACCTCTTTCCCGTTAGATTTGCAAAGTTGACAAAAACAGAAAATGATAAATGTTTGAGGGACTTTGGGGGAAGAGATATATCGATACACTGTTGGTTGAGTTGTGGATCAGTCCAGCGTTTCTGGAAAGCAATTTGAAATTGCCCCAAAAGTCATTAAATTGTGTATATCCTTTGAGTTGGCAATATTGCTACTGGGCCTATACCCCAAAGACTGCAAAGGAAGAGGAAAATACCCAATATGCGCAAAAAACATTTGTATCATCTCTGTTTGTTGTAGTAAAGAACCAGAAACTAACGAGATATCCATCAATTGGGCAACAGCTGCACAGAATGGTATATGAACACAATGGAAAACTGTTGTCCTAAACAGGGGACATTACATAAGAAGGAAAGGGAGCATTGGCCTCTGGGAAAAGAGATCAGTGCAGACACAGACTGGAGGAGTGTCTTTGGAGGAGCAGAAAGGTCAATCTGACTGGATCGCTGAGTGGGGAAAGGAGAGTAAAGTCCAATGAGGTAATAAAAAAGTTTAGGACAAGATTTAGAAGGACTTGAAAGCCAAACAGAAGAGTTTACATTTTTTTCCTAGAGTAATTACAATAATTACAATTATTGTCTCATTCAATCAATAACCCTGAGAGGCAGGTGTTATTATAATTACTATTTTACAGATAAGGAAATGGAGGTAAGCAGAAATTAGGTGACTTGTTGTATCAGCAAGCACCCTAGCATACCCAGGGCGGCTACTAGCACAGGTTCTTAGATCTGCTTTTCTAAAGGAAAGCAACTCAAAATGGGTTAACGGTTTCACTTTAATCAATCAAACATATATCATTTACCTAGTTCAGGGGGAAAAGTCAGTACCTTGAACTACGGAGAATACAAATGCAAGTTACAAACACAAGTTACAAACAAATAGAAAAACAGATCGGCAGACAGACGGCTTCCAGTCTGACCATTACATCAGTTACCTAGTCAGTTACCAGAGAGGGAAGCACCAACATCTGGGTTTTTCACAGCCGGGGGGCTCAACGGCTGCCCAGAGTCTCTTCTGGCCAAATCACACAACTCTTCTCAAAGTGAGCCCCAAACCAAAACCTCACATCAGGGCATATATATAGCCTTCTCCTGGCTTGGAGAATGTCACAGCCCTCT
>JAQQSV010007870.1:0-13911 GCA_028646515.1 Pseudochirops corinnae
TTAATCATCTCATATAGAAGAGGCAAGGGATCACTGTTACAATGGAGGGGAAGAACAGGAAGGAAAAAGGGAATGGGTCAAGCTTACTGTCATTAAATTTGATTTAAGGAGGAATTGACATACACTCTAAATTGGGTATCTTGCACTACAGGAGAGTAGGAGGGAAGGGAATGAGAGGGAGAATGATGGAGGGGAGAGGAAGTTGGAGGGAAGGGTTATTAGTAGCACACACTTTTGCAAAGGGACAGGCACAAAGTAAAGAATAGAACAAGTGGGGAGCAGGATAAGATGGAGAGAAATACAGTCAGTCACAATGTTTCCATTGTGGAGATTTTTTGGGTAACTACACATTTACAGCCTGTATTGAATTGCTTGTCTTTCCAGTATGGGTTGGTGATGAGGAAGGAAAGGAAAGAACCTTGAATTTAAAGTTTTAAAATCAAATGTTTGAAACACACACACACACACACACAAACATAATAATAATAATAATAACAATAATAATAATAATAATAATTATTATTATTATTATTATTATTATTATTACTATTACTATTTTACATGCAACTGGGAAATAAGATATACAGGCACTGGGGTAGGGAGATCCATCTTGACCTAATAGAAAGTCAGAGTAGTGATGTGGGAGAATATAGGAGAGAGCAGATTGGGGGAGGAGGTATACAGTGGGCTTGCTGTTTTGGGGTGGTGGGTAGGGGAAAGGCAGGAAGAAAATTTGTAACTCAATTCTTGTGGAAAGGAATGATGTAAACTAAAAATAAACAGAAGTTACTAAATACAAAAAAAAAAAAGACATAGGTGGAAGAAGGAGGAGCTAATGACCAGATAAAAAGCTGAACACAAGCTGGGAGAGAGCAGAATTGGGAAAGGAACATGTGTGGTGGTGATACTCTGTTTATCTCTTCTGTCTGTGACAACTTTTATTTGTAATACTTTGTACAAAAGCCCTGGGACCTTACTGGAAGCCTTGAAAGAGGATTTTTTTGTTTTCTGTTTACAGATGTCCTGGAGGTAGGTTCCAGAGGTCCTGGGACTATACTGACAATTTGTGTTGAGTTATTAGACTTTGTTTATGGGTCTGTGTTGATTTCACAGGAATAAAGTGAATTGATGATAGTGCCAGCAAAGTGCATGAATGTTGTTTTGGCTCTGTTCAGATTTGTCTTGTCAGAAACAGAAACTGTGAAGGATTTGAGGTGGACTGGACACTGTGAGCTTCATTGAGGAATGGAAACTGGATGGGGACCTGGACAAGGAGCTGGGGGAGGAGCTGGACAAGTAGTTGAGAGCTGCCTACCATTAAATTCAGGTGACAGTTGGATTAATTCAGGCAGGAGCTGGACCTATAGAAGAGCAACCATGGGATCTGAGAGCCAGCCTCGAATCAAGATGAAAAGACCTCTCCTAGGGTACTTAATACTGACTGAGAAGATCATGATTTACTATGGCCTCAGGGTGGGAGGTGTTGCACTCTGTACCTTGTATCTCTTAAGGATGACTGAGTTAAGGATCATTGGAAACTAATCTCTAATCAAGAAGAAAGAAGACTTTTTGACTAAGAGACTAAAACAATGTGACCTAGTGGTGGAGAACTTTGACCTTTGTATGTTGAGTCCCTTAAGGAGTCTTGCAACTTAAGGATAATTGAGTTAAGGACTTACTAGATGATATCTTTTGTTGAAAAATGTCACCACTTTGGTGAAAATGATGTGGCCATTTTAGTGCTAAGTTGTTATGTTATAACATTGTGAATGCTGTACTTTGGTTTCTGTGGATGTTTAGCTTGAGTTTACTGCTGAATAAATAGAGAGTTCACTATACTATGTGATCAGAATCTTTGGCAGCATTATACATAAATTTCATTATGCCATGCTTGCCTGGGTTCTAGCTAATGGACATTGCTTTCATGTGTATGTGTGTGTGTGTGTTTGTGTATGTTGTATATATGCATATTCATACATGCATGTATTTATGTATATAGATCTGTATATGCAGACACATGCAAACAGAAAATGTGTACAAGCTATTTTCCCCTTTAAACTTGAATTTCTTGGGAGCCAGAATTATTTGTTTTTGGATTTTTCTTTTTGGCCATTTTTAAAATCCTTTTACTTAGCACATTAATTGGCATTTAGATTCTTAATAAATATTTGTTGATGGACTTAACTGAATGGTTGAACTAAGGATCAAGAGAAGGCTATGGAAAATCGAATCAAATGGAAGATATTGCTTTTAGTGAGCTATGGGAGTATTACTTTTTCTTTGATTGGAGGGATAGAGATAGTAATGATGCTAAGAATGTATGAAGAATGAAGTAAGGGAACTAAGATCATTTGTGTCACATAGACAAACTTTTAGGAAAGGGCAGAATCTAGGTAGTAGGTTATAAGTTTGGCTTGTAGATGTAAAGTTTGTGACAAGAAGAACATATATTTAGAGTTGGAATGGAACTTAGAGAGCAACCCTTCCATCCCTCTTACTTTACAGAGGAGATACTGAGGCTTAGGAATGTCACATGATCTGCCCAAGACATTAAGTAGCAGAGCTGGGATTTAAATCTTTATCCTATGACACCAAAAGTATCACTCTGAAACATTTGGAATAGCATCTGTAGGGGATGGGATAAGGAGGAGTCAGTAAGGGTAGAAAAGAAAATTGCCCAGAAGCACTAAGGACCTTTCTGAAATTATTAACATTAAACTTGTTGATATTAAATTATTGACATTTTACACCTCTTTAGTGGGATGACTGCCTGATGCAGTAGATAAAGTCCTGGGCCTGGAGTCAGGAAGACCTGAGTTCAAATCTGTCCTCAGACACTAGCTGTGTGACTCTCACAAAGTGACTTAACACTGTTGGCCTCCATTTTTTCATCTGTAAAATGAGCTGGAGAAGGAAATGGAAAACCCTCCAGTATCTTTGCTAAGAAAACCTTAAATGGGGTCAGGAAGTCATATATGATTGAAATGACTAAATAAAAAATAAAAGTGGTGCTTAGAATCCCTGAAATAAGAATATGGAGAGGAAGGAATGGAAGGAATAAGCATTTGTTAAGCGTTTTACTATGCATACGTCCCTGTACTAAACTTTTAATTATTGTCTTATTTGATTCTTAAAACAACTCTGAGATGTGGGTGTTATCATCCACATTTTACAATTAAGAAAACTGAGACAAACTGAGTTTAAGTGACTTGCTTATGTCACAAAATTAGCATCTGAGTTTAGATTGGAATTCAGGTCTCCCTGAATAAAGTCTCAGAACTTTTTCTGCTATACTATTTAGCCACCTCTAAAAGTGGATATTGGTGGTAGCAAGAGAAGATAATGTATATATCAGGAATGATACAGAGAACTGGGGGAAGCAAATGAGAGCGAATTCTTTGATAATATCTAATGGAATCTCAGGCTGTCAGATAGTAGGTTCAAGGATACATCAGAAGGCAAGAAAAGTCAAAGTGGGACAGATAAACTGGGAGAGTAAGAATGGATAAAGGGACTGAAAATCATGACAAGATAGAAAATAGGCTTACTGTGAATAAATTAATAGAAGCAGAGAAATTATCAGTGGTCATTCATATATCATTATTTGTTGTAACTAATAGTAATGACAATAACATCTTTGCATTGTATTTTATCATATAATAATAATTATTTTAATTATTATAGCTTGAACTGAGTTTGTAAAATGTTTGATATCTCATTTGATCCTTTCTGTTCTCTTACAAGGTAGGTGCTATTATCATCATCATCCCATTTTACATGAAGAATATGTTTCTGAGAGAGGTTAAGTTGCATAGCTAGTAAGTGTATGAGGCAAGATTTTAACTTGTCTTCATGGTTCCTTGTTTAATGCTCTATATTTTTTGGTACAACCTGCTAAAGGCCTATTTTCAAAGTAAATACCTTTTTTCACAGTGAATCTTTATTGTATAGAGGTAAATTATTGTTTCCATTTTACATTTAAAACTCCTACATATTCTTGAAGCTCAGATAATATTTCCTTCGTTAATGTGTATAGTAAAATGTTTGGAGCATATAAGTTTATTACTGCTGTTGGTTTTTTTTCCAGGATAATATAAATTGCTTGTTTATTCACTTTATTTTTAAAAATTTTGTTTTCTCATAACATGATGATAACTCTTTCTGTATTTACTTGACGAGCAGCATTTTTATACACCATCTCTATTTTGTGCATATCTGATTTTTAAATGTGTTTCTTGCCAGCAAAAAGTTTTAGGATTTTGTTTTCTTATCCAATCTTTCACTCTTTTTCATTTTATTGGGTTGTTTAATCCATTCGCATTTAAAATTACAGAAGCTAGGTTCTTTTTTTCCTCCACATACATATATTTTTTTAAGGTGGCCCTATTTCCAGCACTCTCTACTCCTCACCCTTGATTCCCTTTTCATTTCTTATCCTTTTCCATTTAGGGTATTAGATATTAGTTAGTTTTTTTCTTTGTCTTTTATCTGGTTGTATATTTTACCTATATCTCTTTTCCCCTTAATTAATAAAATAAAGTCCCCCTTCCTCCTTTCCTTTTTTATTTGTCTTTTTCATTACTTTTATTTTTAAATGTATTTTTGTCCCATTTTCCTATGAGGTTTGCTCTCAATCTCTTCATTATTCCTCTACATTGAAAGTATTTTAGACCCACATTTACCTGGAAATTTCCTCCCTATGCTCATGCTGTTACCCTCCTCCAATTGCTAATTATTCCTGGCATTCCAACTCACACGCTGCAACAACAAATAGATTTTTCCAGGGCAAAATATTCCATATGATACTTAGTATAAGATCCTCACCTCCCTCATTAATAATTTCTTTTTACTAATAGGAGTACTCTTCGGTGGGAAACCCTCTTACCTCCAAAGAACAAACTCTTTCCCTTCTTTTCAATCTCTCCCTCCTCCTCATCCCCTCACCTGCAGGCTTTACTCTTTCTGAAATCAAAAAAGTCACCTTCCCTTCAGGGCTAGCCCTTGACTACCCAGCATATCACACATTCCTCACTATCCCAGTACTCCTCTCCCACTCTTTCATGTACCCTCCAATTCTATAATATATTCCCTCAAAAGAAGCATTTACTTTCATGCTGGTTGTCACCAGTTTTTTCCTCCATAATACTGCTATCTGCTTACTATTACCCCTATCAGATTTTCACCTATACCACTATCTCCTATTGTATATTTGGAAGGAAGTTTCATACTTATCTTTCTGTTATCACTCTGATGCTGTTGCTATCCTTTCCTGCTGCATTTTTCACTACTCCTAAATTTCTCTTGTTTGAGGGTATTTGTAATGTAATTATCTTTTCAGTTCTGATTTTCTTTCTCAAAATAATTCAAACTCTTCTTTTGTTCCATATGCTCAGATTTTCAAGATAAGGCTGCATCTTGAACTGCATTGCTCTTAAGAAAACATAATTCTTTAGCTTCCTCCTTTTCTAGTGGTTAAGGAGTGGTCTTGCCTTATTCAAATGCAATTTCCTTAGTATATGAAGGTCTTTTCCCTGATGTATTGCAGAATTTATTTCTAAATGTTAAATTTAACCAATGTGTCTTCTGATTTATAGCTGCCAACACACTTTGTTCCTGAAGGACTTTGACCAAATTGATTGTTGGTACCTGAGGAAATTTTCACAACCTGGAGATTGTGTCTCCACAGTACTAAAAAGAAAGAGTAGAGAACAAGATGTAGGACTGAGCTTTGTTGTAAGTCTGTGTCATGTCTGAGAATTACAGTGCAGTCTTGCTTCAGGTAATATGGGAAGTTAGAGAGGAGTGTTGAGTGAGTTCAAGGTCTTTTTGGTAACCTCCTTTTTGATTCATGGTGTCTGAGACTTTAGGGACAGCAGAAATTGCTTTATTTTGGATGCATAGTGTCAGTTTGGGAGAGTTTTGAAAAGTTGTATGGATTGGGAAAAATTGTAGTCTGCTGTTTTGTTGCTCACATCACCACACACGCACACACACACACACACACACACACACACACACACACACACACACACCATGGTACTCTGCAATTTATAGTTTTAAAGTGTTTCCTAGGGAACTGGATTATAATAAGAATTGCTTAGATTTGTACACCCAATGTGCATGAAAAGTAAGAAAGATCTTTGCTTCCCAGATTACAGCACTATCCAATATTTTTTGAAACTATTTCTAAATTCCTTAATTCCACAGACCCAGTAATACAAGTGAGATTTGAACTCAGAAGAAAATAAGGTTCTTTTTATTATGAGAATAGCTTAATTTTTTGAGATATGACCATTAGTGACTAGGAAAAAACAACAAAAATTTATCTAAAATATTTCCTCTCAAAAACCCTGGGAGATAGATTATTATCCATACTTTGTAGATAAAAAAATGAAACAGATTGAAAATGACTTTCCCCTGGTTTTGCTGCTTATAAGTTGAAAAAGGCCAGATTCGAACATAAGTATTCTTGCTGTGCTCCAGTGCCACTTATATGACTCAGTTGTCATATTCCTGGAAATATTGGAAATGAATCAAGTGCATACTCAGATCTTGGAGTAAATATTCCAGACTTCCCAATGCACAAATTACAGATAACATAGAAGGTAAGTGGGAAAGCTCTGTGGGACTTGGGAGAAAGAGGAGCATGGTCTGGTTCCAGCCCTGGGGTGACAGAAGTGGCAGTGCCAAGCAGGACCTGCTTCTGGAGCTCCCAGCCCACAGACTGTGTGGGATCAAGCTGGTGGGGGATCAAGGAGCTGATTATAAAAAACCTGAAGCCTGGAACAGTACAGCCACACCCACCCATCTGAACCCCCACTGGAAACAGAGTTCTTCCTTAAGAAAGAATTAGAAAGTCAACTGTTTGTTTGGGAGGATTAGCAAAGAGCATAGGAAAGCTCAGACTGTAGAATCTTATTCTGGTGACAAAGAAGATGAAAACATACAACCAGAGAAGGACAACAGAGTCAAAGTTCTTACTTCAAAAGGCACCAGGAAGGATATGAATTGGTCACAGGACATGAATGGGTTCAAAAAGGATTTTGAAAATCAAGTAAGAAAAGTAGAGGAAAATTTAGGAAGAGGAATTAAAGTTATCCAAGAAAATAATGAAAAACAAGTCAATAGTTTAGTAAAGAAAATGAAAAAAATACTGAAGAAAACAAAACCTCAAAAAATAGACTAAACCAAATTTCAAAAGATGTCCAAAAGGGCAATGAGGGGAAGAATGCCTTAAAAAGCATAGTTGGCCAAATGAAAATGAAAGTACAAAAATTCCCTGAAGAAAATAATTCCTTCAGAATCTGAATGGAAGCAAATGACCTCATGAGAAATCAAGCAATTATAAAACAGAACCAAAAGAAAGGAAAAAAAAAATAGAAGACAATGTGAAAGATTTCATTCAAAAATCACTGACCTGGAAAATAGATCCAGAAGTGGCAATTTAAAAATTATTAGACTACCTAAAAGCCAGATCCAAAAAAGAACCGAGATATCATTTTCAAGAAATATCAATGGAAACTACACTGATATTCTAGAAGCAGAGGGTAAAACAGAAATTGAAAGAATCCACTGATTTCCTCCTGAAAGAGACCCGAAAAGAAAAATTTCTAGGAATACCAGAGCAAAATTCTTGAGTTCCCAGGTCAAGGAGAAAATACTGCAAGCAGCCAGAAAGAAACAATTCAAGTATTGTGGAAATACAGTTAGGATAATGAAAGACCTAGTGGCTTGTACATTAAGGAAGCAAAGGGCTTGGAATATGATAATCTGTAGATCAAAGGAAATAGGATTAAAATCAAGAATCACCTCCGCAGCATAACTGAGTATAATAGTTCAGATGAAAAATGAATATTCAATGAAATAAAGGACTTTCAAGCATTCTTGATGAAAAGACAAGAGCTGAACAGAAAATTTGACTTTCAAATACAAGAATCAAGAGAAGCATGAAAAAATAAAGAGGAAAGAGAAATCATACAGGAATTATTAAAGTTGAACTGTTTACATTCCTACATTGAAATATATTTGTATCTCATAAGACCTTTCTCAGTATTAGGGTGGTTAAAGGCAATATTGATAGATAGATAGATAGATAGAAGACAGACAGACAGATAGACAGACAGATAGAGGGTGAGTTGAATATGAAGAGATGAAATCTAAAAATATTACTAAGGGTTGAGAGAGGATGGTTGAGCTAAGATGGCAGAAAGGAAGCAGTAACTTCTCTAAGCTCCTCCAAGAATTCTGTCCCTAACCTCTAAAAAGTGAATTTGAATGGATTTTAGAGTGACAGAACCCAATGAGAGACTGAGTGTGGCAGATTCCCAGACCAGGAAAGTGCCTACTCAGGGCTGGGCAGGGGCAATGAGGAGCACACAGGGGCTGCACCAGCGCAGATCTGAGAGCAGAATACAGCCAGTGAGGAGCCCTAGACAGCCAAAAGACTCACTCAACCCAAGGGCTATTTGCAGCTATCTCACCAGAGGATCTGGGTAAAAGAAAATCCAGAACTCGCAGCAGGGACAGCAGCTTCTCCTTGGGCTACCAGCCCACAGCTTGGAAGTTTAAAAACTTCCAGAAGTCAAGATGGAAGAATAACACATAGTTTCTCTGATCTCCCCTCTCTGACCCAGAAAATTCAGAATTAAATGTCCCACTGAAAGTAAAATCCTGAATTAGTGGAAAAAGCCTCAGGCCTGGGAGTCACTCAGGAAGGGGGAAGTGAGGCAGTAAGGAGTCTAAGCCCAGTAGGGTAGATCCAACAACACAAGTGTGTCTTAGCACCACCTGGGTAATCAGCAGACAGCAGCACTGCTTGCCTCTAGCTACTGAGCCTGTCTGAGCTGTAGCCCAGAGACAAAGAGGTGGAAACCTGAAGGAGCCAGACCACCCCTGCCACACCCTTACTCTGTGATCCTCAGGGTAACTCAGGGGAAACACTGAGAGTCCTGGCTTTGGCCTCAGTCTAGACACTCAGAGGCTACAGCTCACAAAGTGAACAACCAAACCCCTACCTTCCAGCCTGAGAAGCTCAATAGTTCTGCACCCCAGAAGCAGATATCAACTCTAAAATCCAGGATATATGCAATCACAATGGGAAAGAAGGAAACTACGAAGCCTAGACAAACAAAATCCTTTGATAGTCAGCAAGAACAACCAAATTCAGAAGACAACACGGACTCTATACTCACACTGGAGACCACAGAAGGAAATGTGAATTGGTATCAAGCCCAAAAAGCATTCTTGAAGGACCTCAAGAGGGACTTTAAGAATGAAATTAAAGAGGTAGGAGATAAATTTAAATCTACAATGACCAAATTGGAAAAAAAATCTCACTGAAGAAAACAAATCTTTAAAAAGTAAAACTGGAGAACTAGGACGGGAGGTCCAAAACCTAACTGCAGAAAATACCTCCCTAAAAATGAAAACGGAATATATGGAAAAGGAGTTTCAAAAACTAATTGAGGAAAATAATTCACTAAAAATTAGAATCAGTCAAATTGAAGCTAAGGATTCTATGATGCAGCAAGAGTCAGTCCAACAAAATATAAAGATTGAAAAATTAGAAGAAAGTACAAAATATCTCACTGGAAAAACAAATGAGCTGGAAAACAGATCCAGGAGAGACAACCTAAGAATCAAGTCTAAATGAATACATCAATTCATACATCAATTTCTATTAAAAGTACTAGAAAGTATAGGAATAAATGGAGATTTCCTTAGAATAATAGGTAACATCTACTTAAAGCCATCAGCAAGTATTATATATAATGGGGATAAACTAGAAGCATTTCCAATAAGATCAGGAGTGAAACAAGGATGTCCACTATCACCCCTCTTATTCAATTTGGTACAAGAAATGTTAGCAGTAGCAATAAGAGAAGAAAAAGAAATTGAAGGAATCAAATTAGGCAAAGAAGAGACCAAGCAATCACTCTTTGCAGATAATATGCTGATAGAGAATCCGAGAGAATCAAGTGAAAAAATTCTTGAGACAATAAATAAATTTAACAAAGTTGTAAGATATAAAATAAACCCACATAAAGCCTCAGTATTCCTATATATTTCTAATGAAGTCCAAGAGCAAGAAATAGTAAGAGAAACCCCATTTAAATTTACTGTAGACCTTATAAAATATCTGGGAATCTACCTGCCAAAACAAATCCAGTATACATATGAACACAAATAAAAAACACTTTTCACACATATAAAATCAGATCTAACTAATTGAAGAAAATATCAATTGCTCACAGCTGAGTCGAGCTAATATAATGAAAATGACAACTTTATCTAAATTAAATTACATATTTAATATAAATATAAAAATTTATATAAATTTTTATATAAATCAATCATAAAAACAAATCTGCCAAAAATTACTGTTTTAGAGATAAAAAATAAAGTGACAAAATTCCTTTGGAAGAACAAAAGGTCCAGAATATCAAGGTAATTAATGAAAAGAAAAGTTAGGGGAGGTGGCCTGGCCATACCAGATTTTAATCTGTATTATAAAGCAGCAATCATAAAAACTCCTTCATACTGGCTGAGGAATAGAGTAGTGGATCAATGGAATAGATTGGGTACTAAAGACTTAGTAGTTAATGATTATAGTAATATATTGTTTGATAAACTCAAAGATCCCAGTTTTTCAGATAAGAACTCACTATTTGAAAAAACTGCCGGGAAAATTGGAATATTGTATGGCACAAACTGGGCATAGACCATCATCTAATGATGAACATTGATACAGGATGTAGGTATAAAGGCTGATATGGTAAGTAATCTGGGGAAGCAAGGAATGGTTTACCTGTCATATTTATGGAGTAGGGAAGACTTTATGACAAAAGAATAGTTAAAGAGCATTATAAAATGCAAAAATGGATAATCTTGATTACATTAAATTGAAAAGTTTTTCTACAAGAAAAGCCGATGTAACCAAGATTAAGAGGGAAGAGGGAAATTGGGGAAAAAAAATTTGTAACCAGTGTCTCTGATAAAGGCCTCATTTCTAAAATATACAAGGAATCAAGTAAAATCTATAAGAATACAAGTCATTCCCCAGTTGAAAATGGTCAAAGGATATAAACAGACAATTTTCAGAGGTAGAAATTAAAGATATTTTAAGCATAAGAAAAAATGCTCTAAATTGCTATTGATTTGACAAATGCAAATCAAAACAACTTTTAGGTACCACATCTCACCAGTCAGATTAGCTAAAATGACAAAACAGGAAATCACTAATGCTGGAGAGGATGTGGAAAAATTGGAACACCAATGCATTGTTGGTGGAGTTGTGAACTGATTCAACCATTCAGGAGAGCAAACTGGAACTAAGCCCATAGGGCTATAAGGAATTTCATACCTTTTAACCCAGTAATAACACTTTTGGGGTTGTATCCCAAAGAGATTGCAGAAGTGGGAGGAAGACCCATATGTACAAAATTATTTATTGTAGCTCTCTTTGTCATGGCCAAAAATGGAAATTAAGGGGATGTCCATCAATTGGGGAATGGCTAAACAAGTTTTGGTATATGAATATAATGTAATGCTATTGTGCTATAAGAAATGAGGAGGAGATGGACTTCATATTTACCTGGAGAGGCTTATACAAACTGATGCTACACGAGAAGAGCAGAACCAGGAAAAATTTTTACACAATCACAGACACAACCTGTGTGTGACAACCAACTTTATAAACTGAACTCTTCTCAGCAACACACAGTAATAAGACAACTCTACAATTCTTAGGATGGAAGGATATACTTACATTGAGAAAAAGATCTAGAAAGGACAGAGTTTAAATTGTGTCTGAAGTAATCTACATGCTATAGTTCTTTTCCATGTTTGGTTTTGTTTCTTCTTTCCTATTGTTCTCTCCATTGGTTACAACCCTTCTGTACAACCAAACCAATGTCCAATGTGAAAATATTTGCAAATCCTATACTTAATTGCATGCAGTCTTGGTGGGGGGGGGGGGGGGTAAAGGAAGGGAGAAAATTTAAAACTAATGGTATTGTAGAACTGAATCTGGTAAACTAAAGATAAATAAACAAAACAATTCAATTTTTAAAAAGGGGGTGAGAGAGGAATATATTGGGAGGAGATATTGATAGATATAATGGGGCAAATTATCTCACATAAAAGAGGTTAGAAGAAAAAAAGTTTCATAAAGGAAGGGGAAGAGGTGAGAGGTGAGGGGTGAGAGGGCATGAGTGAAACTTAATGTCATCAGATTTGACTTAAGAAGAGAATAACATATACACTGAATTGGGTACCTAACCCTACAGGAAATAAAGGGGAAGGAAATAAGAGGGGGTATGATAGAAATGAGGGCAAATTGGGGGAGGGGGTAGTCAAAGCAAATTATTTTGAAAAAGGACAGGGTTAAAGGAGAAAATAGAATAAATGTGGGCAGGATAGAATGGAGTAAAACAAAGTTAGTCTATCATAACATGACGATTATGGAAGTGTTTTGCCTAACACATGTATAATATATGTTTCATTTCTTGACTTCTTAATGAAGGTAAATCAGGGAGGGAAGAAGGAAGAGAATTTAGAACTCAAAGTTTTAAAAAGAAAAGTTAAAAAAATTGTTTTTACATGCAACTGGGAAATAGGATATGCAAGCAATGGGGTATAGAAACATATCTTGCAAAAACAAAGAAATCTATCTTGTCCTACAAGAAAGTAAGAGGGAACAGGGTAAGTGGGATGGGGTTATATGAGGAAGGCAAACTGGTGCAAAGGGTAGTCAGAATGTATGCCATCTCATGTTGGGAGAGAAGGGAGAGATGGGGAGAAAATTTGGAGGTAAAAATCTTGTGGAAGTCAATGTTGAGAACCAAAATTAATTAATTGAAAAAAAGTATTGTCATACAAGAAAGTAATCCTGAGTTCTAATCTGCCTTCTATCATGTTACTTTTGGGATCTGCAGCCTTGACCTTGTCTTTTCTTTCTTTAGCCTCACTTTTTAAACAGAGAAACCTAAATTTTAATGTGAAAGTTATAGAAAGAGAGATTTGGATTCAGATTAGGAGGGGGAAAAGACTATTAAAAACTTGTCCTGAGGGAAATTTATTGATACTGAAGATATTGGACTCTTCAGCACTATGTATAGGTCATGATGCAGAGGGTAAATGACTGTTTCTCATGGATGTTTTGAGAGACATTTTTTATGGGTTTAACTATATGGTATCTGAGTGCCCTTCAGAAATTCTGTGATTTGTGAGACTTTATTTGGGGAGTAGAAACTTCTGTATATTTAAAATAGCATAATCCTGAGATCTGAAGACTAAGGAGGTATCATTGTGTTGGTGAGCTATGGAAAGCAAGATACTGGATCTCAATCTTTCCTGGGAGGACTTTGGAAGTTCACCATCAATCTCTATAATAAAATATAACACTTCCTGCATGTTTCCACTCTGCTGAGAAGATGTAAGGTAATTTCTACCAAAAAGTATCATTTGGCAAAGTCAGTCTCCAAACATCATTGGAGTCCACAAGCAAGAAAGTCTTCATAGCAATTATGACCTCTTAAATCATACAGTACTAGGTGGGGGAGGTGAAATCACAGTAGAAGAAAGATTGCTTTTCTTTTTTTTTTTTTTCCCTCCTAAGGCCTCCCTTTTTGATTTATACCATTTTGATCTCTTATAATTTATGTCATCTGATCTCAAGACTGATAAGAAAAGAGCTGGTTCATTAAACTTCCCTGGACAAGAATTTTTTTTGGTATAATGACTGGCAGAGCTTGAGCTTCAGATTGTGTTCCTTTGGGCTGTTTGTTTTTGCCACAAGTCAAGTAACTTATCTGTTGCCAAGGGAAAGGACGAGTAGTACACATTAAGGAGTCACAAATGTGTCATGTTTTGTCTGGCAAAAAAATAAAAAGAGCCTTAAGATTCTAATCT
>JAQQSV010007871.1:0-13911 GCA_028646515.1 Pseudochirops corinnae
GTGAGGGAGGAGGAGAAAGAATCTGGAATCTGGAGTTCCATAATCAAATGTTATAAATGTGTATCTATCTATCTATCTATCTATCTATCTATCTATGCAATTATTATTATTATTATTGACTACATCCAACCGGAACTTGAGATACACAGGCACTGCGGTTGGGAGATCCATCCTGCCCTACAGAAAAGTGACATAGGAGAGAATAGACTGGGGGAGGGGGAACACACTGGGATGGCTGTTTTGGGGTGGTGGGTGGGGGAAAGAGGAGGAGAAAATATGTAACTCAGAATCTTGTGGAAATGAGTGATGCAAACTATAATAAAATTTAAAAAAAATTTATAATTTCCTTGTTCAGCTCATTTTACTCATGAGGAAACTGAGGCAAATAGGGTTAAGTGACTTGCCCAGGGTCACACAGCTAGTGTCTAAGGCCAGATCTGAACTCAGGAAGATGAGTCTTCCCAACCCCAAGCTTTGCAGTCTATCCACAGAACCACCTAGCTGCCTTGGAGTCAGAAGACCCCAATTTAAATCCCATCTCTCATACTTACCTACCTGTGTGATCTTAGCTAAGTCACGTATCCTCCCTGGACCTCCGTTTCCTCATCTATAAAACGGGGGGGAAAGTGAACTAGATCAATAAACAAGCTTTTAATAAGCACCTACTATGTACCAAATACTGTACTAAGTCCTGGGGGGAGGGTGGGAGTGCAAAGGAAAAACAAGAACAATCCTTGAACTTTATGGACGAGGTGAATGGTGAGTTTGTGGGAAACATCTTCTATCCAGAAAAAATAACTCCAGAGGTTAAAAAAACAGAGCTGTGGAGTGTATAAATAGAGACAGACCTTCAGTCTGTATTTTTTTCAACAATGGAATGAACCCTACTGATTTTATCTTGAAGGAGGCCTCCATTATTTCAGAGATTAACTGGCTCACCAGGATATTTTGGTAAGACTCATCTCAGAAATGCATTATCCCACTGGAACAAACCTCACTTTGACAATTCCAGAGACTACAGTGTTAACCCATCCTCCCACAAATTACCTGACATCGTGTTCCCTTTTGCTCAGCCCCCCCAAATCTCAGAGATGGGATTTAAACAGCCTCACTGGACAGGCTTCTTTGGCTTCAAAGTGATGTCAGCCCTAAGGCTGTGCAAAGTGCTCTAAATGTCTTCTCCCTTTGTTCAGCATGGTTGCTGCCCACTCAGCAACTGCCCATCTGTTGTGCTCATTAAACTCATTTATCTTTTTAGCCTTGTTTCCTGATTGATGGACCTCCAGTCAGATGGACCAAAGTGGGAGGAATTCTTTTCTGAGAGGATCCTGGATCCTCAAGGAGTTTACAATCTAGGATTAGTGTCAAGATACATAAATCAGAACATACAAGATCAGTGTCATGAAAGCAGTCTCTGAGGTCCTTTCTATGAGGTCTGTGGTCTTCATGGGGCCTCTGCTATGGAGAGAGCCCACTCTGGCCAACCTTCATTCCCCTCTCAGCTCTACTTCCAGCGTTCTGGGATCAACAACAGTACTTGCACACAGTAGGTACTTAATAAATGCTAGACTGGCACCATATCTTCTCCCCCACCTCAATTTTTCTCCCATTCTCTGCTTTCTATCTCCTTTAGTATGTTATCTTCCCCCATGTAAGCAGCACTTGGACTAGATTAATTTTGTAAGAACCATGCCTTAAACCCAAATCACTCTGGCTCTTACTGATTGGCTATAACTTGGTCATTGTCTGGGGCCTGATGGCTCAGGGTGAGTGTAAATAGCAGTTGTTTCTGTTTTGGCCAGAAACCTTTAGGGTCTTCCCCTCCCAGAATGATTTTTTTTTAGACTTAGGTAAAAGAGCCCATTCTTTGCCTCATTTCTTACCTAGCTTTAATTGCTGAAAGGACATTGCTTCCGATAAACTGAGACCTGGGAGAGAAATTAGCTTGAAAAGACCAAGGTCTCCCACTGCATCCTGGGCCATCTCCAGTCACCCTGATCCATGTCTTGCCCCTGGATCCAGATGGCTCCAGAAGAGAGGGTGAGGCTGGTGACTTTTCACAGCCTGCCTCACTTAAATCCAGTTGTTTGCAAGTCATGACATCATCTTCCTGATGCCTTGGTCCTCTTTGAGAATGAAGGAAGAACAACAGCAAAAGCAACAAGCAGCATTTAGAAAGGTGCCTGGCACAGAGTAAGTGCTTTTAAAAAAGACATGTTGCCTTGCCCTTCCGTACAGGAAGGGAGCAGGTGGACCAGAAAGCAAAGCGGATTAGCTTTGCAGACACTGATAATCATAATCATAATAATTTTAATAATAATAATGGTCACTCACGTGACCAGAGCAAGATTGAGGGGCAAGACCCAGCAAATCAGCATTACCCAGAGAAAGAGC
The DNA here is from genome assembly GCA_028646515.1 of Pseudochirops corinnae. Taxonomy (NCBI): domain Eukaryota; kingdom Metazoa; phylum Chordata; class Mammalia; order Diprotodontia; family Pseudocheiridae; genus Pseudochirops; species Pseudochirops corinnae. The sequence continues at coordinate 2,395 of JAQQSV010007871.1, forward strand.
AGATTGCTAAGGTGTTCAGGATCTGAGCCCTACCTCTTCAGGCAAAATGAACACCCTGAATTGCTCTTAGGAATAAAGTTGCATGAGTAATTTCTTAGAGGGACTGGTTTGAAAAAGGAAACAGTCACAGAATATCACACTATTGCTCCCATTTTTATTTTTAGGGTCTGAAATTTGCTGCTGTTCTCTATCATAACTTAAAAATGTCACCAAACATTTTGCCAATATGTCAGCAACATTTTAAAAAAATTTTATGTACCCAGTATAGTAGTTGGCATTATGGGAGGCAGAATTAGTCCCAGTCAGGAGTGAGGATTTTTTTTTTGAGGCAATGGGGCTAAGTGACTTGCTCAGTAGTAGTTAGTGTCTGAGCCCTGATTTGAATTCAGGTCCTCTTTACTCTAGGACCTATGCTCTATCCACATAGCTGTCCCAGGACAGGGATATTTTGACATTGGTGTATGAAGAAGGCCAGGCTGCTTGATGAGAAAATTTTAAGGTCTTATCTCTCCTAGAAACTCTACCTATTGATCTAAACGCCTCAGTTAAAACCTTTGCCCTTTATCTTGGAAGTTTACCTGGCTTATTTGATGGAGGTATTTCTATTTTGATTCATTTTGGGAGGAGATTTAGCCTGGAGGATATTTAGAGGGGTGATAGTCACTGTCACCAACTATTAGAAGATTGTTATGGAAAGAGAATTAGACTTGTTCTACTTGGCTCCAGAGGGCAGAAACAGGAGCAATGAATCAAAGGTACTGAGAGACAAACTCAAGCTACCTAAGTAGAGGTATCCAAAAGAAGGATGGGATGCTTGGAAAAACAGGAGTCTGCTCCACACTGGAGGGAGGAAAGGCCTTAGGGAAAGTCCAGTCTAGTATATTTAAGGAAAGTCTTGTATGGTACATTTGTTGAAGGGATTCTCCTTCAGGTACAGATTGGACTAGATGGCTTCTGAGAGTTCCTATCCAATTCTTCAATTTTTTTTTTTGTTTGGTATGAAGTCAGAATTCCTGTCTTCAAGGAGTTTTCCTTCTATGAGAAGATAAGGCCTCAATGGTCCTATCTGTAAAATAGGAAACTAGCACTATATCTACATGAAGGCAGGAAACTACACAACATGATTTCCTGAGGTTTCTTCCAGCTCTAAGGTCCATTAGTCTATGAAGACATTCAGTCAAACAAATATGCATACATACATATGAAGAGAGAGAAAGAGTGCAAGTACTTGTTGAAAGAAGCAAAGGCCTTTAGATTTGATCCTCATAGTCACTCTTGATAAGTATTATCTATTAAAAATAAGTATTATCTGTGATGGCTGAGAATTGGAAATTGAGGGGATGCCCATCAATTGCAGAACAGCCGAACAAGTTGTGGTATGTGAATGTAATGGAATGTTATTGTTCCATAAGAAATGATGAGGAGGAAGATTTTAGAAAAACCTGGAAGGACTTACATGAACTGATACTGAGTGAAGTGAGCAGAACCAGGAGAACATTGTAGAGAGTAACAGCAACATTGTGTGATGACCAACTTTGATAGACTTAGCTCTTCTTAGCAATAGAATGATCCAAGACAATTCCAGAAGACTCATGATGGAAAATGCTATCCATATTCAGAGAAAGAACTATGGAGTCTGAATGCAGATCAAAGCATACCATCTTCTCTCTCTCTTTTTTGTTTCTTCTTTCTTGTGGCTCTTCTCTTTGGTTCTAATTCTTCTTTGCAACATGACGAATTTGGAAATATGTTTAATATGATTGCACATGTATAGCCTATTTCAGATTACATGCTGTCTTGGGGGGGGGAGCAGAGGGAAGAGGAGAAAATTTAGAACTCAAAATCTTATGTAAGTGAATGTTGAAAACTAAAAACAAATAAATAAGTAAAATCTTAAAAAAAAGAAAAAATAATCACCATTTTACATAGGTAAATGGGTTCAAGCTCATTCAAGGTCTCATTCACATAACTGAGAAGTGGCAGAGCCAGACAAACCCAGCTTCTCAGATTTCAGGTCCGGAATATTTTCTATAGTACCATAACTGCCTCCTAAGTCAAACCAACCTCATTTGCCCCAGACAAGTTTCTATGAATAATGTAGGCATATTTCAATTTAAGCAACTTCAATAGACGACATTCAAGATTTATTGACTGATTTTTTTTTTTTGCTTTTTGGAGGGCAATTGGGGTTAAGTGACTTGCCCAAAGTCATGTGGCTAGTAAGTGTGTCAAGCATCTGAAGTCGGATTTGAATTCAGGTCCTCCTGACTCCAGAGCCAGTGCTCTATTCACTGTACCACCTAGCTATCCTTTATTGATTGATTTTTAAAAGTCTTTCCTGAACACCTACTAGGTGTAAGCCACTATGGAAAATATTGGGTTTATTTAATAGTTTCATATTTGATATGGATTAGAGGCCTGAAATATTCATTTTGCAAAGGGCTTCAAAATGTACTTCGTTATATGGGATGATGGGAGTGGAGGAGGAGTATGAGAAAAAATTAATATGATTGAAAATAAAATATTTCAATAAAAATGTTTTGAAAGTAGACATTCTGATGTCCGAGAGTATCACAGAGACCTCAGCAAAAATGGAGGGTCAGAAGGTGCTTAAAGTCAGAGACTTTTGGAAAGGAGGATGCCTTCAGATGCAAAGTAGATATTCTCCAACTGAGGCAAAAGGGCTGGAAGCTTAAATAATTCAACCATATATGAAGTGACTATTTTGGCAGTGAATTTACTTCCAGAACCCAGACTTCACCCATCTTTATCCCTAGCCACTCAACTAGGTAAGATTTCCAAAGGAGCTTGGGAGGTGAAACTGATTGAATTGAAACTGATCACCTTAAGCCTTATGCGGGGAAGAGAACCAGTTTACTGAGAGAAGGGGCTTTTTTGAAAGGAAAGAGTGGAAGGTCCAAGAGTTGGGGACTTTTGTATACACAGTCTGTTCCCTTTCAAGAGCCAATCAAAAGGCTTCTTTTTTGCTACACGGATAGCAGATAGGCATAGAATACTTGCACACATTTTGAAGAAGTCTATGTAGGGGATTGAATTAGGTAGGACACATAAAGACTGGACTCTTGTTGGCTAGTCTCCTATTACACATTAAATAGAAAGCTAAGTATGTCTAATATGTTATATGATAGAGGAAAATTTGGTTTACAGATAGCTTTTCAAGGAACACAACTATTGTATATAGCAAACTACAACTATACAGATTTAACATTATTATGGTAATGTTTACTGCATAAATATTCACAATCAATCCATTTCCTGATCTTCCTGGTGATTAACTTTTTTCATACGAGTCCAAATAGTCAGATATGTTTATCGTTTTTTTCCACAATCATCCTATTGAATCTGACTTTTCATAAAACAGAATCCGATGAAACCTGAACTTTAACATTTCCTGATCTGACTGGTTTTCATCTTTCCAGGGATTAGAACATGTTGCAGGAGCCCTTAGCCCAACCTAGCTACATGCGATAGTCTTCATTTTGCTCCTAGAATTAAAAAAATCTGGGATTGAATTTTTTTTCCTCCAGGATAATTGTCCCTGAGGAAGATAGACTGACCTTCCAGATTTATTTTCCCTTGTCAGAGCTTATCCAGGGAGTGGAAATTCTCCCTTACAGAATCATCTCTTCCCAGAACTGCTTAATTTTTACATGTGGACAGTTCCCACAAAAACAGAGCCATTTAGGAAGATATGTAATATTCCTGTTGACAAGTAGTAGCAGGGGTTATCTGCAATGAGTAACTTTGACAATTTCTATCCCTGCTAAGAGAAATTTTGTCTGGAGACCAAAGATTACCATTCCTAAGCCAAAATAGCATCTAAGTAGTCTCAGTTTCAATGCAGATTTGTGGGCTGAGTATTTTTAAAGTTCTGTATGTGACTCCATAATGCCCCATTCTCTAGTATTTTCTACCTTTCACTTTTGCAGTTTTTTAACCTGGATCTAAAAGAAGGACCTTGTTTCATCTGAGGGTTCTGTGAATTCATAAAAAGCAAGACAGTAATATGACCATGTGTCTAGATAGTTACTTAACAGCAGGGCTATCCTAAAGAAGCATGAATTGGAAATCATAGTATCATAGAATTGAAAGGTAGAATTCCATTAGGCAGAGCATACTATGTATATACTATGCTTTGCGAGAACTAGCTTAGTGTTTGAGAGGCTCCAAAGGAAAGTGTGAGAAAGAATGTAGTAGCAAGCATCCTAGCATACCCAGTTGCTTTTCTAAAGGAAAGCAACTCAAAATGGGTTACCAATCTTACTTCAATCAAACATATATATATAAAATTCACTTCATTCAGGGGGAAAAGTCAGCACCCTGATCTTCAGAAAATACAAACAGAAGTTACAAGCAGACAAAAAAATGCAGAGAAAATAACATAATTCAATGGACCAACAAATAGGGCCTCTAGCTCTCTGACCATTACATACATACAGTATTAGTTACCAGTGAGAGAAGCACCAACATCTGGGTTTTCAGAGCTGGGGGAGTTCAGTGACTATCCAGAGTGTCATCTGGCCAAATCACACAACTCTTCCCATAAGTGAGCCCCAAAGCAAAACCTCACCTCACAGTATTATATATAGCCTTCTCCAGGGTCAGAAGACATCACAACCTTTGTGACCCACTGTCTAATTACAAAGTAACAAAAGGTATGTGCCTTCCTGAAAAACAAGCCTCCCCTAAGCAAGCTTCTCTTGTTGGGCTCCAAGTGAGGCCCATTAAGGAGCAGGGAAGATCTTCAAATTCCCTTACTGTTACAAAGAGGTATTAAATTGACTACCAAACTGAAGTTCTGTGGAGCCTTTGTGGCGATCTCATTGTTCCATGCCTACAAAACCTGGGGAATCTATCAGCCTCCTGCCAGGAGACTGAATTGCTTTTATTGGATTTGTCTTAGTAACATTCTGAAGATCACCTGGTAAGTTAAGGCACCAGACCCCGAGGTCCTTCCTCCAACTGAACTGCCAAGCAGTCAAATGCTCCTGCAGAGTGCAACTCTGATGAGCTGACCGCTTTGTTCAAATGCCAGAAGTGTATTTGCCTGAAAGACCGTTTTATAGAAAACTCACACAAGGCAAGCACTCACACGTAGGGCAGAAGTGATACAAGGATGCTCTCAAAGTCTCTCTGACATGGGAGACAGTGGCAAAGGCCCACCCAACATGGAATGCTTGCATCAAAGAAGGCTCTGTGCTCTGTGAGCAAAGCAGAATTACAGTAGCTCAAGAGAAATGTGAGATGTACATATTTAGTGACATTTCTGTTCCAAATGTTCGTATAGACTGTTTGTCCCTGACCTGTGGAAGAGCTTTCCGAGCTCACATTTGTCTGATCAGCCAAAGTTGGACACACTGTACCCTGACCCTGACATAGTGATGTCATTTTGATTCTCTTCTACAATGAAGGACAACAATGAACCAAGTATGTATGTTCATAAGGACAGGATTCTCACTGTCCAGTCCCCAAGGAAAACTTAGATTCATCTAGAATCAACCCTTCTTCAGATTTCTGCTGGGTCTTTTGTTTATGTGTTTTTTGTCAGGATATTTGCATAAAGGCATAGATGACATGTTTACTCATATTTTCAGATGGGACAAAGCAAGGGGGAATAGTTAATACATTGGATGAAAGTCAGGAATCTAAAAGATCTTGGCAGGCAGGCAGCATTGAGCTAAATATAATAAGATGAAATTTAAGAGGAATAAATGGAAAATCCTACAACTGGGTTAAAAAAAATCAATGTGTAAATACCATTTCATCTCTGTTAGCAAAGAGTAAGTTCAAAATAAGACAACAGTGTGATGTGTTAGTCCAAAACATGAATGCAACCTTAGACTTCATTGGAGACCTAGTGTCCAATGAGATGCATTAATTCCATCCTTCATCAAGCCACACTTGAAGTGTTGTTTTCAGTTTGGGGTCTCACAATTTAGGAAAGACATTGATAAATTGGAGAGGTCCCAAAGAAACAAGCATCATTATGAAGGCCTTGGAGCTTGTACTGTATGGGAATCATTTGAAGGAACTATGGGTGATTAACTTGGAAAAGGGAAGATTGGGGGTGAGGATGGGCAAGGCATGACAGCTGTCTTCAAGTAATTAAAGGCGGTCCTGTAGAAGAGGGATTGGATTCATTCTGTTTGGGCCCAGAGGAAAGAACTAAGAGCCATGAATATAAGTTGTAAAGAGGTAAAATTAGGTTTCTTTTGTGGAATAACTTCTTAACAATTACAGCTATGCAAAGATAGGATGGGTTGCCTCTGGAGGTAGTGGGTTCCCTTTCATCGAGGGTCTTCCAGCAAAGACTGGATGACCATTTATCAGGTACATTGTGGTGGGGATTAAACTAGATACCACTGAAGTCCCTTTTGACTCTGAAATTCTATGATATTCCTTGTCACTGGATCCTAAAATGTTTGCTCAACTATAATCAGAGGAGATCATGTTAAATGAGCTGATGATGAATAGATTCTTCCAAAGACCAAAAAGGTGAAACCCTACTTTTCCTCTGTTTCAGACAGTCTTCTTCTGAACAGCCCACCTCTATTCTATTCAGTTCAAGAATGCAGTACACCTTAAAGGAGGGCTTCTTTAAATAGTAGAGAAAGGCAGGGAAGGTACTGGGGTGAAAGAAAGAATGCTTCTGTTTTAGATTCTCATTCTTCACCCAGTGACTCTGTTAACTGACTATAGAATCTCCTTTGGACTATTTTACTACCTCCCATTTGCACTGGTGGGTCAGTGAATGGCTGACAACTTTTCCCTCAAGATTGTATTAATGGTTAGTACAAAAAATTCTTCCCAAATGGGGAGGAATCTCTTTGTGCACAGTGCACAAATTTTAAGTACAGCTATGTCCCAATTAATGTGAATAATGGATCCTCTGAAATAGTCACATTATTCAAACTTGCATTGCATATTTCCATTGGGCTAAAACCAATGGGCATATTTTACATAAATAGTGGGAATTCAAATACATCTACCACTTCAGGGGATTATTTGCAGTCATCAGGACCTATCCGTACAAGGTAGAGACATATACATATAGGGAACAGTAACAAAGGGTTACACAATGGATGAGAGAAATGATTATTTCTTTCTCACATTACTAATCAATTATTAAAATTGGGGAGACCTCAGCTTTTTTTCCTAGTCCTTTTTCCTAGTCCAGTCTCTCAAGGACAGGGCCGGATGGAAAAAAGGATTAACATTCTTCTCATTCTGGGCATTGCTACTCCACCCAACTAAATCTAATCTAATCTAAGGTGAAATTTGCTTCTGCTCAGGCTTTGATAGGGGGATAAATTCTTTGTTTAGATTGCTCTAAGTGATCTGATAAGTAAACTTAGTAAATGACATAATCAAAATTCATTTGCATAGGTTCAGCCTCTCATTGTAATATTCATTCTCTCATTAATTGTTAACCAATCAGAGTTGATTGCTATCCTTGAAAATGCCACTCTTCCAGTGGGCATATAAGCTGTGAACCCTGGCCATGATTGTCTTTGATCTAAGAGAGAGCTGGCCAAATAACTATCCTTTTATTAATAAACATGCTCGTATTATTAATAAAATGATTAAATGACTCAGAAAGTGTGTCTTTTGAATTTTCTAAACATCACAGGGGTTAGACCTGACTGGGAACAATGGAAAACTATATTAGAAGTAGCTGTAAAGTGATTGTCCTCCTGAAGGTAGGCCCCTTTTCCCACTTTGTGGACTCTTCTTAAAGTTTGCTAAGGGGCGTGGCATTGGAGATAGACAAGGCACTTCACTGCACGGCTGGGCTGGCCCCTTGAATGGCATGATACCTGTGCTGGGATGCTCCACCCACCGCTGGGCCAGGCTACCTCAAGGCTGCTGATACTAGCTCCCCTTCTTTTCTTTGCCTGGCTACTGTTACTAGTTCCGGTGGATTCTACTGCCAATTCTAGTCGCCATTCAGATTCCAATGAGACCTCTGGATCTCCAGGACTCATGAGGTCAATGACTGGACATGTCCCCCTCAGCATACTTGTTTGCCCAATATCAGGAAAGCATAAACACAAAGTGACAGTGACCGTCATGAGCCTTTAGCCACCATGGCTGGTGAGAAATGGGGTAGTCACCTTTCCTCCTTACTTTGCAATTCAAAACAATCCTGCCAACTTATATCTACAAGGGAAGGAACCTGAGAGACAGACATATAACCCCTTTTGCATGTGCACTTAGTTTTGGTTCAGCAACACCTGAGACAACAGTTCTTCTGGCTCTGCATCAAATTACAATACTTTATGTCATCACACAATATCAACTTCTGGGTCATCCATATGGTTGCTTGAACTGAAACAATAATCTACGTGAATACTCCCTGCAGTGAAGCAGATTACAATCCATTCATAGCTGCCCATTCTGTGCCCCTCTTGTCTGATTCCTCCCAGAAGTTTGCCTCAGGTAGTCTACCATTGGGTAGTTGGGGCTCCCAGGACATCATGAGAATGTCAACACAGTATGTGTTGTGACAAGCATCCTAGCACACCCAGGATAGCCTGCTAGCACAGGTTCTTTGATCTGCTTTGCTGAAGGAAAGACAATTTTTGAAGGGGTCAGCAATCTTACTTTATTTACATTCACTAGTTCAGCAGAAAAGGTGAGTACCCTGAATATGGAGAATATACAAACAGAGAAATTAGCACAGAGATATTTCAGGGCTCATACTGTCTGAACAAAGTAATACAACCACCTACATATACCACCAAACCTCTGAGTAGTGGGGAGGGGAGAGAACCTTAACAAATAGCTATTCAGAGTTCTATCCAAGGAATCAAAAGGTCCTTCTGATAAGCAAACCCCCAAAGCAAAATGTTAACCTCCCAGAATATATAACAAAGACTCAGTTCCTGATTGGTTCAGAGACAGAAGGCACAAAAACCTTTGACTCAGCACAGCTGTGAATTATCAGGGTTCAAAGGCGATTAATCTTTCAGATGTTTACAATTTAGCCTGAGCCTAAGAAACTGAAATCCAGGAAAAAACAACAACAACAAAAATCCCACTTTGCTTATACTTACAATCAGTTATCCCTCATACTTAATATCTGACAAATTCATCATTTAAAAAAATCATACATTTCATTACTGACATTCTTTATACAGTTTCTCCTCTATAATTCATTTATAAAATATTCTAGCTATGACCTAGAGAACCAAGTATATAGGTTCTCATCATTAATTATATGGGCAATTAGGTGGCACAGTGGATAAAGGGCTGAGTTCGGAGTCAGGCGTACTCTACCTGAATTCAAATCTGACATAGGCACTTGTTAGCTATGTGACTCTGGGCAAGTCTCTTAACCCTATTTGCTTCAGTTCCTCATCTGTAAAATGAGCTGGAAAAGGAAATGCCAAACAACTCCACTATCTCTGCCAAGAAAATCCCAAATGGGATCATCAAGAGCTGGACACAATTGAACAACCCTCCTTTGGGAAGAACTCTGAGTTCTACCCAAGAGAATCTCCTTTTTTTGACCTATGAAATGGTGTCAGAAGCTATCCAAAAATTCATATTTCATCCTTAGTTTAATAAATGTTCTCACACTTCAACCACATGCTGTCACTCTCCAATTTGTACCTATGAGTCCAGGAGCACCTACCACCTACCCACCAATACTACTGCTAAGGTTCTTAATCTTTTTCATGTGTCATAGACATTGGATGAAGCCTATGGACCCCTTTTCACAATCATGTTTTTAAATGAATAAAATAAAATGCATAAGATTACACTCTTGTACTAGTGCTCTTGCACTAGTTCATGCCTAGGCAAAGAAAGTATAAAAGGAGCTCTCACATCAGCTAATCTTCAGTTTTATACTGGGCTCACGTGACTTCACCTTGATTTTTCTTTTTAAAGTCCCTTGATTCCTAACTCCCGGTTGGTTTCTAATATTTGGCAACAAGCTTATTCTTTAATGGAGCCATAACTAAGAACATTTTCACTTCAGGTAAAAATGGCTGAGTAAAGGAAAATGGAGGGAAGGGTTGGCACAGAGGATAGTTCAACTATGAATACTGTCAGTGAGAGAGAGTGATCCAGCCCTCACAGAAGGATAAGGGAGTGGGGGAGACTGGCAAGGCAACACAATAAGAGGAGCACCAAAGTAACAGAATCCTGGCGGGGCGCAGTGGGGGTGAGGCTCTGCAATGGCAATGATAGCAGGAAGGAAGCATGGTCCCCCCTCAAGAGGAATCATGGCTTGTCTTCCCACCTCCCCTCTTCCCCCCATCCAGGAAATGCACATCTTTCAAGAAAGATCTGTTTATCCTCTGCTAGTTATGACTTTGCTCCTTGGGTCTTGTTATAACTCCTTAGTTCTCAGTTCTTTGCCTATACTTTGTTCTCTTGCCTAGATCTTCTGGATATCTAACATCTTGTATGTTGTGATGTATGAAAAGTCTGAGAGACATAATTTCTGGGTAATTAACAATCATTTATACAAAAGGATCTATCCTCTGCCCAGTCAATGAGCAATGAACAATGGTGGGGTAAGATAAGATGGTGTGAGTAGGTTGAATTCTTTGGGTAGGATCAGAAATGTGCTTGTGAAGCTGAATTTTGAATGAGGAAATAGAAAGGGAAAAAACCTAGAATCCCCTTCTGCCATATTATTTGGTTATTAATATAAGAGAGAAGTAATAATTTCTCTCAGTATCAACCCTTGGCTTCCTCATCCCTCACCTACCTCCATCAAACTCTTGCTCCTAATATCTGACTATACCTTAACTGTGTGGGCCCTAGCTAGATTATCTGTGCCCCACTATGATCCAAAACTTTGTATGACAGTTGGCTAATAAGTAGTATGATCTCTGCTTCATAGTTGGAAATACTGAATACTGAAGTTATCAAACTTGCCCATAGTATTACTTACATCAATTGACTGCTAGGTCAGTGGCTAGTCAAATGAACCACTTGTATTGGTAATGGAATTTGGAGATGCCCCAGTATTGGCTTGGTTTTTGGGTTGAGTGTTAAAACCCAGAGCTTGTGAATCCCACTTGTGGGATGGACTTGTTGACATGAAGAGAAAGGGCTGAACTGGGAGGAGCCGTGAATTGGGAGAAAGGCCCAAGCCTAGAGAAGGCCAGAAGGACTTTGGAAGAGCAGTATCTAGTATCATGGAGCCTGAGTTGCTGAGAGAAAGACAGCTGAGAGCCTGTGGGAGCTGCCCAGGACTTTGAGAACTGCCACTTGGAACTGCCAAGGACTGAGGAGGCATGGCTGTGATGCCGGTATTTTGTCTGTCTATTTTGATATTGTTTTGCCAGATTCGCCTGATGGTGAAGGACAGTGTTGCTGTTGTAGAGGTCCTGGAACCTGGCTGTTGGTTCAGAAGCCCTGAAGAAGGATTTTCCTGTTGTATGTTTACAGAAATCTGAGAAGAGGGCCTTGCTGATGTTTTCAGGGGTTCTGGGACTGTTCTACAGGCAGAGAGTGACTTGATGAGGACACTGGCTA
>JAQQSV010007872.1:0-13911 GCA_028646515.1 Pseudochirops corinnae
CTCCTTTCCTCCTTCCTTCCTCCCTTCCTTCTTTCCTTCCCTCCCTCTGTCCATGTGGGGAATCAAACCCTTATATGTAGGTACTTTTCCCAGAGGAATATAAGTTTTGATTGATTGAACTTGGCAAGATTTCTTAAGGTTTGAGGGCTAGATTTTTTTCTCTACTCATTTATTTTATCATTAAAAAAACCCCAACAAATGTGGGATAATTAACTCTTCTGTTTCTTGAAATAGAACTCTAGGCTTTTATAAGACACACTAGGATTCAAATGGAGCTACTAGACTATATCTTAAACCCAAATCATTCTGGCTGTCACTGATTAGCCAATAATAAGTCTAAACCCAAGCCTCACTTGGTCAGTGTTTGGGTTTTGATGGCTCAGAGTGAGTGCAAATAGTCATTGTTTCTGCTCTGGTCAGAAATGATAAAGGATGTCAGGGTTCTCTCTTAGAGTGTCCTAACTTACCAGCAGAGGCACACAACTCAATGACGCTAGCGTATCTTTCAGGAACAGAAGAGTCACAGCTCTGAGGTCCAAACAGAAAAGTTTATTAAGGTCTCTCCATGGGGAAGCCTTAAAGCCATATACTAAGGCAGGCTTCCAAGATATCTCCCAGCCCTAGGTCTTAAATAGACCCCATATCCACATGCCACACGTGATAGAGCCCAGCTGAACAGAATTGTGAGAGGGGGAGTACAATTACAAGGGTATGAAGGCCCCAAGGTGTGGACACACCAATCAGGAACAGCGGGTAACCCCACGCAAGAGAGACCTGAGCAATGCAGTATCCCCTGGCCGGGGACAGTGCAATATGTCCTGACCTCCATGTGACCCAACTAATTCCCAGGCCTCAAACACTTCCCTGTGGCATGACACAACCACTTGCAATGTGAACCTCACAAAAGGACTTCTCTCAGAATTTTTTGAGAATACAACCTAAGCTGTCTTTGGTCTCACTTAGTCTTAAATCATTGAATTGGTGTTGCCTCAGACAAACTGAGATCTGGGATAGACTTTAACTAAAAAGGCCAAGGTATCCCACTGCATCTAGGGTCATCTCCGGTCACTCTGACCTATATCTTGACAATGGAGTCAGATGACTCTAGAGGAGAGTGAAGTTGTTAACATGGCACAGCTCTGCCTTATTTAAATCCAATTAACTTGCAAGACAAGACATCTCCCATCTGATGTTATTGGTCCTTTTTGAGAATGAAGGATGAACAACAATGTATAGGCGTTATCTTACTCTAAGTGAGTATCTGAAAAGGCCTTAGCCTAACAAGGCCAGAGTCTCCCATTGTGTCCTGTGTCATCTCCAGTCATCCTGATGAATATCTGGTCACTGGATCCAGATGGGTCTGGAGCAGAAAGTGAGGCTGGTAACCTTGTACAGGCCTCCCTCCCTCAAATCAATGTCAACTGCAAGTCCTGTCATCATTTTCCTGATGCCGTGGTCCTCCTTGAAAATGAAGGATAAACACAATAACATGAAGCTTTCCAAAATGCATGCACTAATTTACAACTCCATCAACAATGCATAAGCTTTCCACAAGATTATCTTTTCACAAATATTTCCCTCTCAATCATTCCCATCTTTGGTCATTTTTGTCAACTTGCCACATATGATGTGAAACCTTAGGACTACTTTGATTTGCATTCTCTCATTAATGTTTTGTAACTAATTTTCATATGCTCATGAATAGTTTGCAATTCTTATTTTGAGAGTGTTTTTTTTTTTTAATATCCTTTGAACACTTATTTATTGGGAAATGGTTTTAGATCTCATGTTGAAGTGGCCAGGAACTAGTTAACTAGAAACTTCATGGACTTAATATAGGGGTCAAGAAAATGGCCTAGAAACATTAATCAAATTCCAGGGAGAAATAACAAAATGATAATAGTATATTATAATATACTAATAAGTAATAATATACTAATATATAATATAATAATATAATAAGGGGACTTCAATCTACCTCTTTCAGACATAGATAAATCTACCTCCTTCCCCCAAATCAACAAAAAATAAAGGTAAGATGCGAATGGAAGTTTAGAAAAGTTAGAGGTCACAGATCTCTAGCAATTACTGACTGGGGATCCAAAAGAGCTTACAGAACTCTGAATTCTGTGTGGTACCTTTACATAAAGATTATTTAAAAATGAAGGGCCTTTGATGGATTAATTAATGATTATTTTGAGACCACATAATGTAATTCAAAAGAACATTTGAGTCAAAGAATAAATTATAGAAACAAAAAACAATTTCACCAAGGGAAATGAAAAAACGAGACAACATACCAAAATTTATAGCATTCTGCCTAAGTTGTTTTAGGAGAGTATTTCTATCTTTCAATGCTTTCACTTCAAGTCTTATTAATAATATAAATAATAAAAGCCACATATTTAGATCAATAAAGGCTATAAAAGCTTTTGATAAAATTCAACAAATGTTTGGGGCAGCCAGGTGGCTCTGTGGATAGTGCTTGGCCTCAAGTCAGGAACTTTCATCTTCTTGAGTTCAAACCTAGTCTCAGACACTAAGTAGCTGTATGACCCTGGGCAGGTCATTTTACACTATTTGCCTCAGTTTCCTCATCTGTAAAATTATCTGGAGAAGGAAATGGCAAAATACTGAAATGTTTTTGCCAAGAAAATCAGAAATGGGTCTTGAAGAGTCAGACACAACTGAAAATGACTTAACACATATTTATAGAGAGAAATCACTTGAATACATAAAAGTAAAAATACCTTTCTTTAATATAGGAAATAATATGTACCCCAAATCAATACCAAGCATGTAATGTAGAAATTTAGAAGCTTTTTCAACAAGGATATGGACAAAGCAAGTGTGCTCATTATTTCCAGCACATTATAATTTAGTTCTATTACCTATCATAATAAGATAAGAAAGAGAAATGAAGGAAAAGAAGAAGCAAAATGATCACTTTTCCCTACAATGTTCCTTCCTTTGGAAAACTCTAAAGGGCCAATTAAAATTAATTGAAACAATTAATAAATACACAGTGTGCACGATCCTAAACAAATTCCCCCAAATAATCATACACCCTGTACATTGCCATCAAAACCCAGTATAAAGAGCTGGAAAGAAAAATTGCATTCAAAGTATCTACAGAATTAGAAATTAAATGTGTATCTATTTGGCAACACTTAGGTATTATATACATTTGACTATAAAATATTCTTTAGCAATAGACAGGTCAAAATAATTGGAGAAATATCAGTTGGTCAAGAGTTGACTGAGTTAATGTAACAAAAGTAAGAAAAGTATTTAAAGTAATTACTTTTCTAGTACTGTACCAATCAAACTGCCATAAGGTTATTTAATAAAGCTAGAAAACAAAAAACTTAATTGAAATGGAGGAACAAATGATCAAGAATATCAAGAGAAATAATGGAAAAAAAGTTAGAAAGGGGCTTTGAAATACTACATCTTAAATGAAACTATGAAGCCATAATCTTCAAAAGAATTTGAAAGTGGCTAAAAAATAAATAAAAGAAGTTGATCATTGGAAAATATTACATTCGAACAGTACTGAAAAAAATAAACACAGTAGCCTAGTATTTGATGAGCTCAAAGAACCCAGATAGTGAGCTAAATACTTACTATCCAGCAAAAATTGGGAGGGAAAATTGGAAAGCCATTTGCGAAAAATTAGATTCAGACTAGCACATCATCCACCAAGATTAGATACATGATTTTGATAAAGGAATTAGGGAAACAAGGGGAAAAATCTTTTTAAATCTATAAATAGGGGAAAGTTCCTGAGTATCTCTCAGGAACTGGAGAAGTAGGGTAAACTAGAGATAGAGTAAATCAGGTAAGATGGAATACCAATTTTGTGATTATAAAATTGAAAAGTGTTTGCACTAACAAAACCAATGTAGCTAAGCTTAGAAGGGAAAAAATGAAATTGACAAAAAAATAATGGTAGCAAGTTTCTGTTACAGAGGTCTTATTTCTAAGATATATAGGGAATTGATCCAAATTTAAAAGATTAATAGCCCTTCCCTGATCAATAAAGCATTTAAAGATATGAGGAGGAAGTTCTCAAAGGAAGGCCATCCAAATATGCAGTCATATGAAAAGGAGCAATTACGAATAATTAGAAAAATAAAAGTGAAAGCAACTCTGAGATTCCAAGTCATCGCCATCAGATTTATGATAGAAAAATACAATGCAAATGTTGGAGAGCTTGGAGAAAATGAGACGGATTAATGCCCTATTAGTCAAAGTGTGAATTGGTCCAATCATTCTGGAAAACAATTTGGAGTTATTTCCCCAAAGTCACTAAACATCGCAGGCTGTTTGACAAGGTTGGTATACCAAGGAAATGAAAGAAAGAAGGACTCATGAATAAAAATAGGTATAGATTTTAAAATTTATATAGATTTTATCTATAATTTTATCTACAATTATATAATTTTTTACATCTATAATTATTATAGGTATAGGTATAATTTTTCATCTATAATTATATAGATTTTTTTGGTAGTAGCAAAGTATTGGGAACTAGTGAGATCTTCACTTGGGAAAACCTGGTTATATTCTTTTCCCTTCTTCATCTTGTCCCTTCTGCAAACCAATTCAACTCTACTCTGCCCCTTCTCTGTATTCAATTAATGTTTTATCCTTTCAATATCTCACCTTTCTGAAACACAGACTTGAAATACTCCCATTAGTAACTTCCTTTGTTCCTATTCACTTTATGCTATCTGAAAGTGGAGAAAAGCATGAAACTATGTTGTCAGTTATTGAATAGTGGATCTAAATTCATTATTAGATGATCGTGGTTCACAAAGGTTTTTCCTTCAATAGAATTGTCTCAGGCAACCATAGGTGGCTTGAATGTAGTGCAGAGTAGGTACTTCTTTGACAGAAGATGTGTGGAGAGTGTTTTGAAATGGCCAGTCAGACCCCCAAGAGGACCGAAGATGAAGCATATTCCTTGTTCTTCTGCCTGAGAGCCGATGGTCAATATAGGAATTTGCTTTATCTGCTTATACTTTTTTTGTTTCCAATGTTTTCTCTTTGATTGATCTGTTGAAGATAGTGGAAGAAAGAAAGAAGCAAAAAGAAATGTGGGGAGCCAAAAAAGGCCTGATCCAGGACTCAGACAGAGACCTTAGCATTGTACCCTAATTCCTCTCAAGGTGATGTGGCTTGCAAAGGCTGGCTCTCTTGAAGGAACCTTGGGGGTGCATTGAAAGGACTTCTTTCTGATATCCTGACATCAAAACCTTTACCCCCAAAATTCAGGCACCAAAAAGGACATGTTCCTTATCATATCATGCTAAAGACTACTGTAAGTCAAAATACTTGATTCTTGGGGATCCAGCTTTTATACAGATATCTTTGAGACTGGTTTCTATGCAAATGTCTTTGAGATTGTGGCCTGCTCTCAGGGAGCATCCTTTGTCCTGTAAGATACATTTTGATAAAAGACAACTGACCTTCCCTGTGACTTCCTGGGTCCTTGATAACAAGCTTTGTCTTATCCAAGCTACTTCCAGGGTATGGCTGACTATTCTATTAGTAATAATATTCCAGGATATGATTGAGATAAGGATACTTGAATCTTTGTCATTTGGATCTTTAAAAACTTTGTTCTAAGCATCAATAAATGGAGTTCATGGTTCTTCCTTGAACTACCCACATTGTCTGGTTACTTTTCTCTCTCTCTCTCTCTTATATTTCCGCTCACACCTGAGGCTGGTACTTGGGTCGCGCCCTACAAAGAAACATTTGTAATTAGGAAAAAAAGAGTGCCAAGAATTGATCTATTGACATCAGCAAAGGTATATGGTGTGGTTTTTTTTTTTTAATTTTTAAAAATAAATGACCTTTAACATTCAGGTCATGTTGTTATCATTTTAAGTATTCATTTGAAAGTTTGATTGGCATAGTATTAAAACTGTAAATTACTTTTGGTTGTATTGTAATTTTGAGTATATTGGCATAACCCATCCATGAGCAGTGAATTTTCCTTTAGCCATGTATCTTGTTTTTTTTTTTTTCTTATTGGTTTAAGGAGTACTTTGAAATAGAATCTATTCAGTTATTGAGGGTGCTTTGGTAGATTGACTACCCCAATGTTTCATGGATTTTGCAATAATTTTGCATAAGATTTTCATTTCTATTATTACTTCTTGGATTTTGTCATTATTGTATAAAAACACTATTGTAAATCCCCCCCCCCAATTTCTAATATTATAGTTTTCCAATTACTTTTAAAAGCAATTTTTAACCTTAATTTTTTTTTTACAATTTTGAATTTTGCATTCTCTCACACTCTTACTTCCCTCCCCTATCACTGAGAAGGTAAGCAATTTGATAAAGGTAACATGTGCAGTCACGCATCCATATTTTTCATATTAGTCTTGTTGTGATAAAAATCACAGAGAAAAATCCCAAGAAAAAACAAAGAAAGTATGCTTCAGTCACATTCAGATTCCATCAGTTCTTTCTCTTTAGGTGGATAACATTTGACTTCACAGATCCTTCAGAGTTGTTTGGATCTTCGTATAGCTGAGAATAACTAAGTTTCATAATTGATCATTATGCAATATTGCTGTTACTGTATACAATTTTTAAAAAAGTTTATTTATTTATTTTTTGTTTACGAAATTCAGTTCCACAAGTTTTTCAGTTCCAAATTTTTTCCCTACTTTCCCTCCCCCCTCCCCAAGATGGCATGCAATCTGATATAGGCTCTACATATGCATTCACATTACTGTGTACAATGTTCTCTTGATTCTGTTCAATATACTTTGCAACAGTTAATGTAAATCTTCCCAGGTTTTTCTGAGAGCTTCTTGATCATCTTTCTTGTAGCATAAAATTATTGCATCACAACCATATACCCCAACTTGTTCAGCCATTCCCCAATTGATGGGCCTGTCCTTAATTTCCAATTCTTTATCACAATAAAGAAATCTGCTATAAATATTTTTGTATATATTTTTGTCCTTTTTCTTTGATCTCTTTGGGATACAGACCTAGTAGTGGATTGCTGGATTAAAAGGTTCCACAGTTGTATAGCCCTTTAAATAGCCTGCAACTTTAGTGAAGCTATGAAGTCATTTCAATAGACATTTACTAAGTGCTTATTATTAATGTATTAACAATTCCCTAGAATTTTCTAAGAAAGCTATCATGCCATCAGCAATAGGGATAGTTTGGTCTCCTTTTTGCTTACATTTACACTGTTCATTTGTTTCTCCTTTCATATTGCTATTGCTAGCATTTTGAGAACTATATCAAATAATAGGGAGATTGGGATCCTTGATTTACCCCTGTATTTTCTGAGAAAGCCTCTGATGTATTTCCGTAGTGTATGATAGTTGGTTTGGGTTTTAGGTAGATTTTTTCATCTTAAGAGAGATATCTATGCTTATTCTTTAAAGATTTTTTTTTAATATCAAAAATCAAATTTTTCTTTGTCAAATGCATTTTCTGCATCTATCAAGATATCATGTATTTGTGATGCTTTTGTATTTAATATAATTCATCGTGTTGATTATTTCTTACTGTTGAGCCATCCTTTCATCCTTGGTATAATAAATCCAACATATAATCATAATGAATGATTTCTTGGACAATTTGCTAAAATTTTGATCAATATTTGTCAATGATATTAGTCTAAATGTCTCTTCCTTTGCTTTATCCTTCCCTCGTTTAGGTATTAGGACTATATCTTATCAAAGAAATTTGGTAGATTGCTTTGCTTTCATTTCAACAATAATTTGTAAATGATAGTCATTGTTTCAATGTTTGGCAGAATCCTCATGTATTTAAATGTAAATATAAATCATCTTATGCATTTATAAAAATATTAATGATATGTTGATGCTGGTTTTCACTTTCTGGAGGTGATCTCTGTATATTTTTGGGTAGACCATTCTTTTCTGTATTCAGAAGTTCTTGGTGATTTTCTTGTATTATTCTTTGCATTATGTATAGAATTCAGATTTTCTTTAATTTGTCATATCCTTCTAAGAAGCCTATGATCCTTATGTTGTCTTTGTTCATCCTTTAAGATCATTGTGATTTTCCTGTATAAAAATCATGTGCTACTTTTGGAAAGGCAAGAGGAGGGTGAAAATGTCCTACTACACCCAACCCTCCCTCCATTGGAAACAGTGACTGACCAGTATGGGACCAGTTTTCAGATAAGACATGTTGTTGTTGGAGATGAATAATTGCAAACAAAACAAAGCAAAACACAAACCCTCTTTGCACCCATCTTCAAATTTGACTGGTTTTCTCATCAGCATAACCCGTGTGCTTAGTTATTCCGGGGTTGCTGACCATTAAAAATCATCTGATCAGAGCTGTCCCAGGAATCCCGTCTGCCCATTCTTCCAGGATGCAAAGATGTGATTCTTCTGGGTCAGGTGAGCTGCATTCAGCGATGGCAGCTGGGGTGGATGTACCATTTCCTCAGTTATCTTAGGGGCAGATCCCTGTCAACTAGTTTAATTATGTCATTTCTCATGTAGAGGTCACTCATGCTCCTTGGCAGAACAACCAGAAGGCAAACAAGGGTGGAGCAGTTCTGTTTTCCTCTTCCTGTTGTCAGTTATTGTCATCCCCCCTCAAGAAGATCCACTCTCTTTTTCTAGGTCCTCCTCTCTTTACCTACCCCCACCAGAAAACTGTTCTCTTGGTTGTCCTTAGATTTCCCGAAAGACTTCAAAGGGTTTGGAGATTTGGCATTCCAGACCCCATTGTTTCTGTCTTCTTTACACATGGGGGGAAAACCAGCTACTCCAAAGGCAGGCAGCCTGAGGAGTGTCCAAGAGCACTGCCCTCAGTGCTCAGCAGAAAGTTTCACACACTGAAGGGGAGCTTTAGGAAGGCTCCACAATGGACCGAAAGAAGTAAGAGCTACTCATTCATTATATGAGCTCTCTAAGATTGAGGACACTTTCCTCAGAACTCTGTGAACTTGTAGGATTGAGGGTCCCAGACCCTAGGCTCTGATAGTAGAGTTTTCACCTGATTGATTCTAAAATTGGGCCTTCATGTCACTTTACAGCAAGAAAGTACAGGGATTTTCTATATCTCTCATCCTCTCTTTCCTCTCCTCTGCTTTACTTTGCTCTGCTCTCCTCTCCTGTCCCCTTCTCTCCTGCCCTCTCCCCTCTCCTCCCCTCCTCTCCCCTCCCCTCCTCTCCTCTCCTCTCCTGTTCTCTCCTCTCCTCTCCTTCCTTCTCCTTTCTGCTCCTCTCCTGTTCTCTCCTCTCCTCTCCTTCCCTCTCCTTTCCTCTCCTCTCGTCTCGCCCCCCCCCCCCATTTCTCTTTTTCTATCTCTCTACCTCATTTATCTTCATCATTGAACTGAAATTTTTCTCTCCATAGTTAGCAATGATCTTTTAATTGCCCAACTTAATTTTCTCAGTCTGGACCTCTTGGCAACATTTGACACTGTGGATCAGCCTTTCCTACAAATGTTCTCTTTAGTCCGAGTTTTCATGGTGCTGCTCTCTCTGGTCTCTTTCTACCAGTGTATCTGATTTTTCTCAGTCTGCTTTGCTGGATCTTCATCTATTTCATAACCACTAATCATGAGTAGCCCCACTCCTGGACCCTCCTCTCATTGCTGTCCATTGTATATCACTTGATCATCTCATTGCCTCTCATGGGTTCAAATTATTATCACCATATATGTCCTTCCCAACCTAGACATTTCCTATTTTAAGTTTGTCTCATCTCTGACATTCCAAGTTCTGAGATTCCTCCTTATTCTGATTTTTTTTAAAGTTACCTCCTAGCATTTGCCATCTAAAGTCTGGGTCCTGGTGAGGTCCCTGGTGGGTAGCACAATGACAGAGAGTGGCTCCAGGCAAAGGAGGCAGCAAGCCTCCTCAGCTTGGGCCTAGTAGCCTTGATATGGGCTCTATCCTTTGGCTATCCTTCAGCCTTTGTGGTCTGTGGTCACTCATTTCTTTCTGTCTGGGTCTTTCACTTCTCCCTCTCCCTGTCTCTGGGTCTGGGCAACTTGGGAGTCTTCTCCTTTCTACAATTCCCAGCTCTTCCCACACACACAGCCCTCCAGCCTGATCAGAGTTGCCCTTGCCCTTATATTGGACAGTGCAAACCCTGCCTGGCTCAGCTGGAACATTCAAACTCTAAGGAGATGTGGGCTACAGGTGGCCTGGGGCCACATACTAGAAGGTTTTGAATGTTCCTGTTTCCAGTTCCAAGTCAAAACCTCATTTTTCACCATTCTGCAGAGCTATGAGGAAATCTGCATTTCCTCCTCCCACTTTCCCCTTTGCACTGAATCTTGGTTGTTGATTGGCTATGGGGACTCATGCACTCTAGGGAGTGACTAATCCTTTAGCATTTCTAGTCAGAGCATATCTCCCTACTGGATCAGAGATGCTGCTGCTGCTCTTGATATTTGAGAGTTTGGGGGGTGAGTGGGGTAAAGGCTGGTGTTGGGATGGTCAAGGTAGACCTCCAAAGGTCTGGGGGTGGGGAGCAGAGAAGATACCACAGGGCTTGGAGACAGAAGACCTTACCTGTCCTTCTGCCTCTGTCTCTGGTTGGGAGCCCTTTGGCCAAATAAGCTAAATCTATTTTGGCTTCAGTGTCCTCATCAGTACATGAATCAATTGATACAGAAGATCTTGAAAGTTCTTACCTGCTCTGAAGGTTGACATTTTGAGTTCTCTTCCCTTTTAGGTGATCTCTGTTCTGTGGTTGCTTCTTTCCATGTTCTTGCTCTGATATCCTCTGTTCTGAGCTCTCTTCCTGCTTTAAGAACAGTGTCTATATTATTGGAAGTGTCAAGATTAGTGTTACCTGAGTATCTTTCTGTTCACAGGGTCCCTGTCCCAGATACCAGGATTTAAGCTGGAGGCCCCCAAAGCAGTGACAGTACAAGAGGGAATGTGCATCCAGGTCCCCTGTTCTTTCTCCTACCCTATGTCTGACAAACTCTATAGCTCCCTGGCTTTTGGATATTGGTTCAAGAAGGGACCGAAGAATGAGAATGACAAACCAGTGGTGACAAATGACCCACGGCGGGAGATGCAGGAAGAGACCAGGGGGCGATTCCATCTTATTGGAGACCTTATGAAGAACAATTGCTCCCTGAGCATCGTGGGTGTCCAGAAAAGGGACAGTGGGCAATACTTCTTCCGGATAGACAGAGGACTGCCTTTGAAATTCAATTACCTAAGTTATATGGTTAATGTGAGTGTGAAAGGTAAGGACCTTAGTGACAGGGAAGGGATGTAGGCCACGGGATAGAGCAAGCTACCAAGGAATCACTGGGAAGTGAAGTTCCTCACACTCCAGGTCTCAAGGCAGGACACAGAGAAAAGCATTACTCCAGTTAGCACCAGGGGCAGGGTAGAGTAGAGAGGGCGTAACACCTTGAATAGGGATTCACTGTGGTCTCCTCTCTTTGGCAAAACAGGTCATGGGTCAAGGTTAAGTGATTTAGGAACTGGCAATGACTCTGGTTCTCCTGTGAGTCAGAGACAGAGCCAGGGATATTGGAAGAGGGATAGATAGCTAGGTTACAGAGGACAACCCAAAAGCCCTCATGGTGGAGACCATAAATGTGGGTTCCTATTTGTGGAAACAAAGTCCTCTAGGCATCAGTGAACAGCTCACCATGGGATGATGTTGGAAGGACACAGTTGCAATCTTGGAAGGGAAATCCCATTGGTAGGGGAACATGGAGATATATTAGGGATGGTCTTGAGGTTATTAGTTAAAGATGGAGGTCTCTTATCTGAGGTCCAGTTCATTTTCTTTCCCCCAGCTCTGACAGAGAAGCCAGACATCTACATTCCAGGGACCTTGGAGCCTGGACACCTGGTGAAAGTGATTTGTTTTACTCCCTCAGTCTCTGAGTGTGGGAAACCTCCTATTTTCTCTTGGAAAGGGGGAATCCTATCTTCACTGGATTTCAGCAGAGAAACCCACCATTTCTCTGAGCTGACCCTCACCCCAAGGTCTCAGGACCATGGCTCTAATCTTACCTGTCAAGTGACCATCCCTGGGTCCACAGTACACCTTGAGAGAACTGTTCATCTCAGTGTTACCTGTGAGTATTGGGGGTCAGTACACTTGGATATGAAAACATGGGTGCTTTGTGGATGGAGGAGGGGCCATCTCAGACTGGAAAATAGAGCATCAGACACCTCTAGAAACTTTAGATCCTTAATAGAGCAAAGCAGCAGCTGACATTTTACAGAGAGCAAAGCTGTGGCAAAAATGTCTAAGACTGCATTTGAACCCAGGTCCTCCAGACTTCAGGAGTTCACTCTATCTACTCTGCTACCTAGATGTCCAATCTACCTGTCCCTTCGAAAGCCTTACATATCTAATACTTTTTCTCTACAGATAGAAATGGTATTCTCACATTCTCTAAAGGGATCCTTTTGGGAGCTGGGATCATGGCCCTTCTTGCCCTATGTCTCATTCTGGCACTGTGAGTGAGGCGAGTGGCATTGTGGCTGGGATTGGGAGTGGGAGGGATGGTTTATCTCAGTAGCGGGATTAGGGTGTCATGTCACAATGTTGGGCTCATTCCTTCAGTGTGAAGTTCCTGAGGAAGAAGCCAGTGAAGGACTCAGACCCCCAGGACAGCAAGGAAGTGGCTGATGCCAATGAGGTCTCTAATGGGGTCCCTTTGGTGAGTGACTTGACCATGGTCCTCAAATGACTTTCTCACCTTCCAAACTTAGGGAAGTTAGAAATTATTCAAAAATGGTTTGTGCCACTTATAAGCCACAAAGAGGGGCTGGTCTTTGCCCTGGTCAGGCCCCACTTGGAGTTTTATGTTGGGTGGATCTCAGATGTGGTCTTTCCCTTCTCAGCATCAGTTTTCTGATTTTTGAAATGATGGAGTTAGGCCAGCTTCAGTTCAAGTATGATTTTTAAAAAGTCTTCTCCTTGCAAGGTCCCAGGCAGTATTATATACTCTGGGAAGCTGGTCAAGGATACTTGGTTTCAAGTGTTTCTTGTGACTTCTACTGGCCATGTGGCCTGTATGTTCTGTTGCTGTTCAGTCATTTCAGTCATGTCCAACTCTTTATGACCCCATTTGGGGTTTTCTTGGCAAAGAAACTAGGAGTGGTCCACAATTTCCTTCTCCAGCTCATTTTACAGATAAGGAAACTGAGGTAAAGTTAAGTGACTTGGCCAGGATCACACAACTATTCAGTGTCTGAGGCCAGGTCTTTCTGACTCCAAGCCCAGAATTCTATGCCCTGTGCCACCTAGCTGCTCTATGCTGATGAATGTAGTCTACATTAATGAAATAACAGGTTGGGTCCAAAAGAAACATAGGGCCAAGTACTGTGCTTGGTGCTTGAGATGAAATGACTATGAAATAGTCCTTATCTTCTTAGAACTTATATTCTTCTGTGGAGCTGGGGCAGGAGGGGAGAGGACAACATGAACTGAAAAATATGACATATGTTATCTCATATATTGTTCACATGATGGTAATTTGGCAAAGACAGAGAGAGCTAACTACTGGGGCAAGGCGTCAGGAACAATTTCTCGTAGGATATGGCCTCTAAATTGAGTTATTGCTGTCCAGTCATTTTTCAGTAGTGTCTGACTCTTCATGACCCCATTTGGGGTTTTCTTGGGAAAGAAACTAGAATCTTTCTCAATTTCCTTCTGTAGTTCATTTTATTGATGAGGAAACTGAGGCAAACATGGTTAAGTGACTTGCCCAGGGTCACACAGCTATTGAGTGTCTGAGGCCAGATTTGAACTCAGACTCATCTTCCTGATTCCCAGCCCAGTACTCTATTCACCTTGCCACCTCGCTGCCCATAAAGTGAACTACAGGGATTCCTAAAGGCAAGGTGAGTAAGCAGAGTGAATGCATTTCAGGCCTGTACACTGCCTCTG
>JAQQSV010007873.1:0-13911 GCA_028646515.1 Pseudochirops corinnae
TAGCTTTGCTTCAGTCTCCATTTAAACTATAGTCTTTCTATATCTTTCTCTGAGTTTAGGTAACTCCTTCCATCTTGAGGTTTGTAGAGTTATCTTTAGCTGTGCGTTGTTGAGGATAGTCCATTTTATCAGGGTTGTATACCAGAAATTTTTAATTTAAAATAATAGATATTATCCATTTTAAACTTCAACAATGCTCTCAGCTTATAATATAGTTTAATGTCTGATACTGCTGAATCTGCTTCCATTATATCTTTTTTCCCTGGTTTCTTTGAAATTCCTAACCTTTTGTTCTTCCAAATGAACTTTGTTTTACTTTTTCTAACTTAGTAACATAATTTTTAGTAATTTAATTGGGGCAACACTGAGTAAATATGTTAGGTAAAAATTGTCATTTTTTTATTATGTTGGCTTTACCTACCTATGAAGAATAAATATTACTTCAATTATTTAGATCTGACTCTATTTGTATAAAAAGTGTTTGTGCGGGGCAGCTAGGTGGCACAGTGAATAGAGCACCAGCCCTGGAGTCAGGAGGACCTGAGTTCAAATCTGGCCTCAGCCACTTAGCACAAAAACATTAGTCATGTGACCTTGGGCAAATCACTTAACCCCAATTATCCTCCAAAAAGCAAAAAAAAAAAGTGTTTTATTTTTATATTCATATAGTTCCTGTTTCTGTTCAGGGCAGGTATACTCTCAGTTATTTTATACTGTCTAATTATTTTAAATGGTCTAACGCAATATTAAATAATATTGCCGACACATAATACAGTTTCACTATCTTTCTTTTTTGAGTAGGTCTATTTTTGCTTTAACTTTGTCTGAGATCATGATTACTACCTTTTTTTTACATAATAGATTATCTCTGTATATATGTCTCATTTTTATAGTGTTTCCTGAAAATAGCATATTGTTGAATTCAAAATTTTAGTCTGATTTCTATTTCTGTTCTATGGGTAAATTCCTCCCATTCACACTCTAATCTATAATTGTGTTTCCTCCTCCTTCCTATTTTTCCTTGCTATCCTTTCTCACCCCATTTTCCCTATTTCTCCTCACTCCTTTGCTTTACTTCTGCCCACTATATTGCCCTCCTTTTCCTTAACCTACCCACTTCTCCAAGTCCCTCCCTTATCCTTTTCCCCCACCCAATCTTCTTGTCCTCTTATTTCTCAATTTAGAAGACTTTTATACCTTCTAGATATACATATGTTAGTCTCTCTTTAACCCATTCCCAATGACAGTAAGGTTCCAGTATTACTTGCTCTTCTACCCTGCCACACCCAATGACTTCCTCTATCAATTTTTACTTTTATGCCTCATTTGTATGAGATAAGAACTCCTTTTAATCTTACCCCATGCAATTTTTTTTAGAATCATTCCGTCATACATAGCTCAGCCCAAGCCTTTCTTTCAAGCTACCCAAATAATTATGACAATCATAAGAGTACTGATAACATTTTCACATATAAGAAGTAAAAAAATTTGACCTTATTGAGTCCCTTATAATTGGTCTTTAATGTTTACATCATATTTCACCTGCATCTTATGTGTCAAATTTTCCCTCAAGTTCTGCTGTTTTTGTCACAATAACTGAAAGTCTTTCAGTTTGTTAAATGTCCATTTTTTTTCCATTCAGGATTATGCTTAACTTTGCTTGGTACATTACCCTTGGTGCAAATGCATCTCTTCTGCTCTATGAAATATAGTATTTCAAGATCTGCAATTCTTCAACATAGTACCTTCTAGATCTTATGTAATCCTTATTTCAGCTCCATGTTATTAATTTTCTTCTTATTGCTTGCAATATCTACTTCTTAATCTGGGAGTTTTGAAAATTGGCTATGATATTCCTATAAGTTTTTCTCCTGGCATCTCTTTCAGGTGGCGATCAGTGGATTTTTTTTTTCTATTTCTGCTTTGCTTTCCTATTCTAGAACGTCAGGGCAATTTTTCTTGATAATTTCTTGTAATATTGTGTCAAAAATCTTTTTTAATCATAATTTTCAGGTAGCCTGACTATTTTTACATTATTTCTCCTCGATCTTTTTTTCCAGATCAGTTGTTTTTTGTTTCACATTTTCTTCTATTTTTTCATTCTTTTGATTTTGTTTTATTGTTTCTTAAAATGTCATTAGCTTCCCCTCACCCAATTCTAGTTTTCAAGGAATTATTTTCTTTCTTAAGTTTTTTATTATCTCTTTCAAGTTCGTAAACTTTTTCATAATTTTCTTGATTTTCTTGGATTAATTTTTTTTCATTTCAAAATCTTCCTTGATTTCTCTTATTTGATGTTTAAAGTCCTTTTTTGAGTTCTTCCAAGAACTCCTTTTGTGCTTGGAACCATTTGACATTTCTTATTGAACAAGGAGTGGTTTTTTTTTTTTTTAGCTCCGTTTTCTTCCTCTGAATATGAACACATCTTCTCTTTCCCCATAGTAGCTATTTATGGCTGTGTTCTTTCTCCTTTTCTTAGTCATTTTTATTTTGTTTTTAGCAGCTATTAGTATAATCAAATTCTAATTCTAAGATAGGGGGAATGATGCCCCATGTCTCAGCTCCTTCTTACTGTTATTTTTTCAGTTCTGTCCCAGGACCCATTCTTTGACTCCCTTCTCCACTCCTAAGCCACAGCTAGTGCCCCCCAGACACACTGTCCTGCAAATGACCTTGCTCCCTGCAGTCCCTCCAGAGGCTGCAACCTACAGTTCTCCTCTCTGTCCTGGAACTGAAACAAGGGACTCTGGTCTCTCCCAAAAGTACCCAGAGCCAACAGGGTCCCTGCTCCTTTGCTACTATACTCACCAGGTGTGTGCAAGCTTCTTTTCCTGGAAGCCATGGCCTGGGATGCAGCTGGTTAGCACAGCTGTGCTTGGTGTTCCTCAGCAGTGGAAGGTTCTTCAATCTTCTCCTACTCAGCAGACCCTCACACTGTCCCTGAGATGAAAGTTTCTAAGGCTGAGGCAGGCAGCCACCCCACTGCCCCCAGGGCTTGTTGTTTATTGATTCCAAAGAGTTGGTCTGGAGGTGTTCGCACTTCACTCAGCCCCAGCCTCTGCTGCAGGAGGTCTTTCCTGGGGTCTTCTCAAGTTGCCTCAAAAGGTCAGCTGCTTTATCCAGACTTTTGTTTATTTCTGCTGCTCTACATTTCCTCCTAGACAATAGTCTATCTTTTTTTTGTGGAGGAAATTTGGAGAGCTAAAAGTTTTCTCACCAAATCTGCCACTGGGAATTTTAAGAAATAAAAAACTTCAAGCAAACATAAAATTCAAAAATCAGTTTTAAAACATTTTTGTATGACTAGATTTTAAAATTAAAAACAACTCTGAAGCTTTATATATTCTCTATAAAATATGATTGAGATAATAACTTGGTTCCCATTCTAAAGACCTTAGGAAGCATTTTATAATGCACAGAACAAATGGTTGTCATACAACAGCAACTTTCATTCATATTTTCTGTTAAATTATTGGACTCAACATGACAAATTAAGAAAAATGAAAGTTATTTACTAAAAATGAGTGAGCTTTTGTATACTAAGATATAAATAAGAGAAAATTCAAATAGTCAACAGTTATTCCATTTTATGTACAAGTTAAAATATATAAACAAGTAGTGAGAGAGCCTAAACTTTGCTAGTTCTATGACTGACTTTCTTATTTTGGAAAATATTTACTTTTGAGATAGGTAAATGTATATGGCATTTCACATTTGAGTAGAAGAAGCAACTAAAAGGCCAGATTCTCATACTTTCTATGTGTCAATTAGATACTTCAGGCTATGAGTTGCAATCTTAGTCATGTGATCCTATAAATTTACATTAGTAACCTGAAAAAAAATTGATAAATATCCAAGAGTGTCTAATAGGTAAGCAGGTTCTCACATAACAGGATTGCACTTCACACTTATCTACAAATGAATAATTTAAAACCAAGAGCTGCAAACCCAGTTTCAGTTTTCTTTGTGAAACTACAGTGTGGGCATTTATTCAATGAATGTCTCATTTCCTTATGTATAGTAGGTGAAAAAAAAATGGGCATCTGTCTTCAGAGAAGCCAGTCAGTGCTCAGTCATGTGTAAAGAAAATAATATTGTGGTTTTCATTAACTATGTGCATGTTCTCCTTTATGGACCATCTGCTTTCTTTTTACCTTTGTGTTTAGTGGGGGATGGGGAGAAATATATGCTTTGTTTTGGCAATTTTGTTCCCCATTATAGCTGTTCTTCCACGTTTTTGACAGTTTCAAAAACTTGTGGAAACTCCAGTTCTGAGGAAACTTGAAT
Organism: Pseudochirops corinnae; assembly: GCA_028646515.1. Classification (NCBI taxonomy): domain Eukaryota; kingdom Metazoa; phylum Chordata; class Mammalia; order Diprotodontia; family Pseudocheiridae; genus Pseudochirops; species Pseudochirops corinnae. Next base: position 4,288 of record JAQQSV010007873.1, read on the forward strand.
ATATTTTCTTTAAGAAATTAGCCAGCATTGAGGGATAGAGTGAGGGAAGCATTTGGAGTCAAGGACTCAGCCTAGCCTTAACATTCCATAGCTCAGTGAGTCACTGAATATATCAGTTTCATTCTTCTCAAATTATAAAACTAGAGATGTAATATAATATTAAATGTTATGATTAAATGTAACAATGTAATATTAAACTGTTTCAAAAGGACATCATGAGGTACTCCTAGAAACTTACTGGCAAAGACGAGGCCAAGATCATCCATAAATTTGGGTAGTTTTTAATATCAGTTTAAATCAAACCCTTCACCTCTATTCCTAAAGAGGCTCTGAGGCTTATTTTATTTTATTTTTATTTTTTTATAAATTGATTTGTTTATTTACTTTTAGTTTACAAGATTCAGTTCCACAATCCCTTGAGTTTCAAATTTTCTCCCCTCCCACTCCTTCCTCCTCCCCCCCCCCCCATGGCGGCATGCAATCAAGTATAGGATCTGCAAATACTTTCACATTGGACATTAGTTTGGTTGTATAGAAGGGTTGTAACCAATGGAGTGAACAATAGAAAAAAAGAAAGAGAATCAAACATGAAAAAGAATGATAGCATGTAGATTGCTTCAGTCTCTGAGACTTATTTTAAACCACACAGACAGTAAAAAGTGTCAGTGAATATTATAGCTCCTAGCTTCTTTGTTTTAAGTGTGTTTTCTCCTATACACTTGTGCCTGTCACTAATAAGTTAGTCTAAGTACTTTCTGAAAAAGAAAAAAAAATCTCTCTAATCAGATCAGAGCATTTTCCCAGGTAAAGGATCTTGCCTCTACTCTTCTATCTGAAGATAAATGGTTAAGTACGTCAAAAGCTATCGATGAAACCTATCAATCTATACCAATCCCTGATGGATATTGACATTTTTACTGGAAATTATAAATTTAAATTTAAACCCTAATTTACAATAAAAGAGAATTATAAATGAGCTAAAGAATTGTGGGTAATACTAGGAGATTAAATGACTTGCCAGTGGTCATATATTGTGTGTCAGATGCAAATTTGAAAGCAAGCACATCTAGCACATTCTGCTGCTTCCCCTTAGGTTGATGCATGGAATGAGTAATGAATTCAATGGAATAAGTATACATATAGATGGGGGTGGGAGGAAGAGAAATGGAGAGAATAGAGGAGTAAGAATTGTTTTACAGTTTGATCTATAGAATCATTTAGCAGGACACCTAGGAGGATGATTACGTATGGGTTAAGAAAGGGACTTTGAACACTTCAGTGTCAGTAACCTTTGAATAAGTATCTTCAAAGGTGTGCTGGAGCCAGTTTGTACCCGATCAGGGAGTCATTGTTAAATTTTCAGTGTGAGCATTTACCACTTGGAAATTGGCAAACGACAAATTATGACTCGATTTATTGTTTTGCTTGTTGTCTACACTTAGGACGGTGGAGAAAGTACTAATAATAATGCAGATTAAACTTTAAAAGTATGTCCTACTTTCCTTTTTTTTTCCTGAAGAGTCAATTGTTAAACATTACCAGCATACCCCTGATCATCATCCCCTGTTCTTGGCACAATATTGACTGTGTGACCCTGACCCTACTTAAACTCTCAGTGCTCTAATCTTGTTGTTTGTTATTTGTTTTTCAAAGAGAACCAGTGATATCACAGGGTGATGTCTTGAACTGGATTTAATGAGGGAGAGTTGCATGAAGTCTTCAGCTTCACTGTCTCTTCCAGAACCATCAAAGTCCAGTGGCAAGAAAGAAGACAAGATGACTAGGGATGGCCCAGGATGCAGTGGAGGACCTTGGTGTCTCCAATGTCTGGCCAAGCTCTAAGCGCTCCACAACACCTGCTTCAGCCTCCAGGTGGAGTCTTCACAACCCTAACTCACCAACGGGTTTTAGGCCTGTTGGTTACCCTCATCCTGGGTTAGGGATGTATAGAGTGTTTAGGGAGGCCTAGTAGCTCTAGTGGGAGGATTTGCTGAGCCCTTTTTTGGGCCGCTTATCCACCTTTGGTGTCAACCTTCACACCGTTCTCACTTATGACTCTAAGATGCTGTAGCATGCACAGCAGCCACATCTTAGGAGAAAGGCCCTAAACAATGTTCTAAGACTAGAAGATGTAGAAAAGGTACCACTTCATTGATGGAGAAAGTTTCTTCTGAGATTTTTCTATACTAATGAAATCACAAGTTCAGTTCCTAGATACAAGCAGATATAGAGTAAAATCTTTGGTTGTATATGGACCCTGAATGACATATTGAGGAATAGACACCATTTGGGGGAGGGGTCAGTAATGGGGTTAAGTGACTTGGCCAGGGCCACACAGCTAGTAAGTGTTTGAGGCTGGATTTGAACTCAGGTCCTCCTGATTTCAGGGCAGGTGTTCTATCCACTGCAACACCTAGCTGTCCATAGACTTCTTAATAGAACTAAGTTCTCGATTTAAAACAAGGATTAATTACCTAATTACTTTATTATCCAAACTTCTTGTTTTCCTTCTATATTTGTCATGGCTATTTCACTGTAAATTAATATCTTCACAATTGGAGAAATTTAAAAGATAGCAAACCCATCATGTGTGTTAAAAAAAAATGTTAATACCTGCTATGAATATTTAATTGGAGACAGGGTTTTAATCAGAGGTGTGCTGATAAATATTCAATAAGATGCTTTATGAAGAATGCATATGGCATGCTTTTAAGTTTGGGCTGCATTATTAACATTTCTCTGTCATTTTTTTAAAGTCGAGATAATCCACAGGACAATAAATGAAACCCTGATTTATAGTATTTGCCTATTTCCAAGCTGTAAATGCTTACTCTGAAAATTTAACAGTCCATTCTCCTCATCCAATATGAGCTGATTCCAGTATACCCCTGGTTGAAATGTACAACTAAAATTATATTTGGGGACTATTTTCACATTTAATTAAACCATCCATCAGCACATAATAAAGGATTTCAGATAATAAAAGAAATCATTGTTTTGAATTAATTATTCATAATAATGTAACATGTATTTGCAACTTGTGAGATATCATTTCAAAATAAATAATGAAGAAAAACGAGTCAAGAAGCAAACAATATTTTACAAAGACTGGGAACAGTGGTACAAAGGATAGAAAGAAGTGATTTCTATCTTTGCCCTTCTATTGTTACCATTAATACTGAACTGGCCAGTTACTGCCTTTGGACATTGGTTATTTCATCAAATCATAGAATTACAACTGTAATGGACTTTGGGGAACATCCAGTATAGTCTCCTCATTTTAAAGATGAGGAAGTTGAAACCTAGAAAGTAAGTTGTCCAAGGTATATGAGCCATTAGTATCAGAACTAAGGTTCTGCCTCATGACTCCAAATCCCGTGTCCCTGCCACTATCTGGGGCTGCTACTCTCCTGTTAGATGAACACCAGGATGTCTGAGTAGATAAAGACTGTGAGACAATTGAACTTCTGGAGAGAAGACTTTATTTAGCTATAGAACCAAAATATTTCTATTTCTATTGCTGTGACCCCAAAGTCACCTATGGAAATACTAGTCTTTAGCTATTTTCCAACTCAAAAGCTATCTCTGACTATGCAAAATAATTCTAATGTATTGTTTCAACTGTATAAAAAATGGATACTTTAATGAAAGCCACAAAATCTACCCTTTTCATTCCTTCAAATTTTAGTTAATTTGAAGCTGATTTTTGTTTTTAAAAATATATTTCTTGTATTTTGACAAACACAACATTTACTCCAGTCAGTAGTCTGACTATCGGTATCCCATAGGAATTTATCTTGGGTCCTGCTCTCTTCTCCCTCTACATTACTTCACTTGGTAATTTTACCAAGTACCATCTCTATACTGGCAATTCTCAAATCTGTCTATTCTGCTCTAACCTCTCTGCTGACCTTCAGTCTCCCATCTCCATCTGCTTTTCAGATGTCTCCATCTGGATGTCCAGTAGACATCCTGAATTCAACATGTTCAAAGCTAAATGCTCCTTTTCCCCAAACTCTCTCTCCTTCCTAATTTCTCTATTACTGCAGAGGGCAACACCATCCTCCCAGTCCCTCAAGTTTACAACTGATATTCCACCCTTAATTTCTCATTATCTCTCATCCCCCCAAATCTAATCTGTTGCCAAGGCCTGACAATTTCACCTTTTTTACCATTGGTTGAATACACCCCCTTTTCTCCTCTGATACTGACACTTCTCTGGTCCAAGCTCTTATCACCTCCACCTGGACTCTTGCGATATATGGTGGGTCTAGCTGTCTCAAGTTTCTCTCCATTCTAATCCATCTTCTACTCACAGGCATTGTGATATCCTACATCCACAGGTATTGGGATAATTTATAATAACTGCGGAAAAAATTCAAGCTATATAATTTATTAGCAAGACAGGCATGATAAATGGGTCAATGGACTCCCCAGTCAGTCCAAAGATGCTGAATAGAGACAGATTTTTCATGTATTACAATTAGCCAAATAAGACTAATCAGTTAAAAGAGAACAATTAACAGGATACAAAATTAGGTAATCTGATTTCTAATTGGAGGAAAGATTAGGTGCCTTCCAAGTTGGGAGAGGGGAAGAGTGAGTTTTGTTCAAATTGGGAGCAGAGTGAGTAGACTTTGAGATCTTTCTTCTTCTTCTTCTTTTTTTCTTTTTGGAGGGGAGAAGGCAGGGTAATTGGGATTAAGTGACTTGCCCAAGGTCACATGGCTAGTAAGTGTTAAGTGTCTGAGGCCACATTTGAACTCAGGTCCTTCTGACTCCAGGGCCAGTGCTCTATTCACTGAATGAGGTCTTTTTTTACTGGAATTGAGAGGTGACAAATAATTGCATCCACCTGCATTTATGAAACAAGAGATGACATATACCATAGAGTTTCCCATGGATGATTTGCAGAATTGAAACAAGATGGAAAAATAATCCATGTGGCAGCACAAGATAGAGTCAGCGCTTATGGAATATAATCTAATTGATACTCTTGATTCCCACACCAAACCAACTGCATTTTGTAACTGATTCCATTTCATCAACACAAAATGGATTTTCCTAAATCAAAGGTCTGACCACCTCCCTTACCCAGTCAATAACCTCCAGTGGTTCCCTGTTATCTCCAGGATCAAATACAAAGTCCTCTTTTGACATCCAAAGCCCTTCATCACACAGCCCCCCTTCCCTTTCTAGTCTCACATCTTATATCTCCCACCCCATCTCTTTGATCTGGTGACTCTGATCTCCAAGAACAAGACCTCTATCCCTCCCTCTGAGCATTTTCTTGGCTGCCCCTCATGTCTGGAATACTCTCCTTCTTCATCTTTATCTCCTTCCTTCAAGTCCCAGCTAAAATCCTACCTTCTACACAGGAAGCCTTTAGCAATCCCTCTTAACTCAAGAGCCTCACATATATTAATTATTTCCAATTACCCTGCACACAGATTGTACACAATTTGTTTGTTTGTTGTCTCCTTCATTAGATGATGAGCCCCTTGGGGATAGGGGTTGTCTTTTACCTCTTTTGCATCCCCAGTCCTTAGCAGGGTACCTGATACATAGTAGGCACTTAATAAATATTTACTGTCTGACTTAGTCTGTTTTATGCTATTTCAAAGAAAATACTCCTTTCAGAATAAAAACTATAGTTGTGGAACAGTTAAGAGAAACCATATGATAGAATGTACTGATCCTATTACAGAAATTATTAAAATCTTAGCCTTTTTGAAGTCTGAATTCCTTAATGACCTTTACCTAAAGATCCCCTGTGAGCAATTTACCATTTAAAATCTGACACCAAAAAGAATAGTTTCACATCTTCCTCTCAATGATGCCCTTTCATAAGTTACTTGCTAAAGCTAACATTTGAAAAGTAAAACCTTTTTTTATTTACCTTAGCACGCTCAAAGGTCACAGGGTTCTTTAAGCCTTTTTCTCCTCCCCTTAGAAAAAGGAAGTATGGATATTTTCTCTTAGTTCTAGACTCAGAATTGGTAAAGCAAAATTTTTCCTGAATGTTATAATCACCCCACAACAAAGCACCTTTACCAGATGGTCATCCTTGGAAAGTCTTAACCACAAGCCATGCTTCCCCTCCAACTTCCCCACCTCCCCTCTCAGAAGTGGTTTAGAATAACATCTTTTCTGCAGTGTTTTAAAAACTTCAGTTTTATTGGCTAACTCTTCACTCTTAACAGTTCTTCTATAATTTTTATATAAAGATGGAACTATTGAATTTGACCCCTTTTATATCTCTGTACAAAATATACCTTTCAAAAGATCTAGAACTAGATGTCCTATTACTAACTCAAATTAAAGAACAATTTAAACATTAGAACACAGACCTACTTCCTCCACAATCAACTTCCTCCTTAGTAACATCTTGACATTAATCTCCTAAGCAAGAAATTTCTTTTCTTTGCTGCATCCAGATGTTTGTTTGTCTTTTATCAAGTTTCTGGGTTTTTTTCTTTACTAGCAACAACTTATAAATTCACAGTTATTATCTTTACTATGTTTATTCAGTTCTAATTCTATTTCATTTAACATCCTTGAAAAATCTATTTTTCCTTTTATCTGATTTTTTTTTTCTGATCAGAGACTATTTGAAAGGAGACTATTTCTTAGATTCTATAGCAACTCCAATTTTTAGTCACTTCTTTGAACGTTCCAACCTAGCCATTGTGCTTTGATTATGGTATGTTACACTAGTGATTTTCATTTGGATGCCTCTATAAATGCAAACTTCGTGTTGTTTGACTCTGAACTTAAACAGTGGGTGTCAATAAATATTTCTGGCTGACTAATCACGGGAAGTTACTGCCTAAGAGCATAGGAATGGACTAGATGACCTCTTGAAGCTTCTATTTATTTCATTTCAATTTTAAAAACACTTAAGCCATATTATATTTAAGTCACTGTAATAAAACAAGTAATGGAAATGGTCTTGGGTCTCAAAGAGCTTACATTTTACTAGGGGAGTACAATATGTGCACAAATAAATAAAAGCAAGGTAAATTCACAGTAATATAATTTCAGAAGGGAAAGAGTGTTCATATGGGACTGAAATTTCTATTCTCCCAATCAACCTGTCTTTGAATTATCTTTTTTTTCTTAAGAGTCAGAATATAATGTCCTAGAGTCTCTCATATGCTATGTAAACATAAAACCTAACAGGAGATAAGATATTAATGAAAATCAAACAATTTCTGAGAAAGTTATTTTTGAAAAATAGATGTTCTGTGACATGAAAGATTATAGAGGATCCCACCTTTCTCATATATATTGTACTATACCAAATATCTAAAAAGAATACCAGATTAAAATAATGATTAAAAAATCCAAAGAAATAACAGGAAGCTTCCCCATTCAGCCCAAGGCTGTACAAAGAAACAACCAGAAACCTGTGATCACTAGGCTGGCAGGGAAGCCAGCATAAATACAGGTCAGACTGGGATGCATCTGGCCAATGTTTTCACCAGAGGACTCCGGGAGTCCTGAAATCTATTTTATCTTCTGAGAATAGAAGCTCCAGAATCCTTGAGCCCCCAGCACTTAAACCAGCAATGCTACAGGGGGACCTGAAACCCACAGCTTTAACTGTGTATCTAAAGGTGGTTGAAGCTCTTAGCACAGACCAGAGAAGGGTTTGAAGTGAAAGACAATTATCTCTGTTTTGAGAAGGTTGAGTTTGAGATGCCTAGAGGATATATATACATCTAAATATATATATATATATATATATATATATATATATATATATATATATATATATCTCATTATATCTAAAAGCTAAGGTAATGTGGGACTGTAGCTCAGAAGAAAGATTAGGACTGGATATAAAAATCTAGAAATCATTGACATAAAGATGATAATTGAACCCATGGGAGCTCATGAGGTCACTAAGTGAAGCTATAGTAGGAAGAAAGAAGAAGGCCTATAATAATGCCAATACACCCACTAATGTAACTCAAACGAAGAAACAGCAAAATAGACTGAGAAAGAACAATCATATAGGAGGAGAGAGCAGCGTCATGAAAAGCTAGAGAGGAGGGAGCCAAGACAGCAGAGTAAAAGCAGGGACTTGCTTAAGATCCTCTCCCAACCTCTCCAAATACCTGTAAAAATGACTCTACACAAATTTTAGAGCCGCAGAACCCACAAAATGACAGAGTGAAACATATCTCCAGTCTAAGATAACCTGAAAGGCTGACAGGAGAGGTCTATTGTGCCGGGCTGGGAGAGGAGTGCTGACCTACGCTGGCTGTGCTGGCACAGACTGGATTCCCCGGAAAACCTAGAGCAGACCTCAAGGGACTGAATCACTGGCATCTGTGGAGGTTTCCAGACTTCTTGACCCAGAAATGCCAAAGACAACTTAGAAGGTCAGCAGGCAAGCTCTGTCAGACTTGGGTCAGAGAAAAGCATAGTTTGGCCCCACCTGACCCCAGAGTGGTAGGGGTTGTAGAGGAGGCAGCAGAAGGGCTGCTGCCAGAGCTCTTGGCCTACAGACAATGGGGAGATCAAGTGACTGATCAGAAGGGTATTGCAGGGATCTCTTTGCTGGAGCTGAGGCAGGAGCTTTGTCCATGCTTGGATCTGGGTTGTAGGCCTGGGTGGTAGTCCTGGGGTGAGAAGGAGTGCTGCTGTGGTGGAGCTTGTGGCTGCAGTGAAGGGGAACCCTAGTTCCAAGGCAGAAAAGAGTGCTTGTGGTCACTAACCAGAGTTAAAGCCAGCAACAGAGTAAACACCTCTCTTTTGATTATACCACCTTAGAAGAACTGAAAATGTACAGGTCTGTAGAAGTATTTTTGAAAACAGCTGCACAAAACCATTAAAGTTTGGGATAGTACAGCCTCCACAATGGTGGCAGAGTACTGCCTATAGCACCAATGCAAAATTCACAGTGCCCACAATCACTATAAATATACCTGCATGGTGCTCATTTGCAAAATATAACACTGTCCATATAGAAGACAGAAGCAAAACATGTATTCAGATACCAGAAAACCAAATCCCAAAACCAGTAAGCTGATTCCATCATAGTAGCAAAGAAGTTAATAAGCCATAAGAGCACAGAGAGCCACAGCATCCATTAATCTTCCCACAAACCAACATAAGACCAATATTTACTCACAAGCCTAACTGACTTCCTGGGATGCATGCTTTCTTCCTTTCAGTCTAGCTAGCTCTGACTCCCAGCTTCCTGTGGGCTCTGTTCCACCCTTCAGCAAACTCCTCCCATCACAGGCTCCATGTGATTACATTCAGCCTATTGGGGGAAGAATATATGTATATATACATATATATATATATATATATATATTTGCTTTTTGGAGGGCAGGGCAATTGGGGTTAAGTGACTTGCCCAAGATCACATGGCTAGTAAGTGTTAAGTGTCTGAGGCTGGATTTGAATTCAGGTTATCCTAACTCCAGGGCCAGTGCTCTATTTACTGTACCACCTAGCCACCCCTAAGAGTATATTTTCAAAGCAGGGAAGGTCTTTAAGTTCTCTTAGGCTCATTAAGGGGCAGAGAAGATCTTCAAATTTCTATTACCATTATACCACCTTAACAAAGAGTTAAAAAGTCAAGTAATTGGCTGAGAAAATGAGCAA